>VXBZ01002207.1:179374-217145 GCA_013399135.1 Heliornis fulica
GCCACTACTTCGACTGCTGGGACTTCGTACTGTGTCCTATCTCCATCTCCCAGCTCAGGGCCATGAAAACTTTGATGATGACCAGTCTGACGGTTGAAGACTGAGGCAAAGACGACATTAAGTACCTCAGCCTTCTTCTCATCCTTAGTGGCCAAATTTCCTTCCGCATCCAACAAAGGAGGAGATTTTCCTTGGCCCTCCTTTTGCTGCCTATATATTTATAAAAGCCTTTTTTTGTTATCGCTGGCAGAGGTGGCCAGTTTAAGTTCTAGTTGGGCCTTTGCCTTTCTGATCTTCATCCTACATAACCTCACAGCGTCCCTGTAGTCATCCTGGTATTACTGCTGCCCTCAACCTTCAAACTAGCACTGCCACTGTCAGAATTAAGGCTATTGTTAATAACTAAGATACAGACACTGATAGTTAACTCTTTTATACTTTTCCTGTATTTAGAATCCCACTAATTCCATGAATTCTAGGGACCGAAAAATTCACCTACTCTTGTCAAACCATCTCACTTTCTTCTGCCCTTACGCACACCTTTAAATCTGCATCATCCATCCAAAGACTAAAAATTAACCAGATTTTGGGTTCTTCACCAGCTCATTAAAATATTACCTACCTTTGGTATTCTATAATTTATCCACCTGTTCAATCCTTAGCCATTTGCACATCTTTCTACTTCGGAAAGTATGCACGGCTCACAACTGCTCCTGTGCATTTCTCCCAGAGCCAGCCCAGGTGCTATTCATCACATTTCAGATTTGCCACTACCTTTGCACTCAGTCCTCTGTCTGCCTTATCAACATGGTTCTTCAGCATTCAGACTAAATCTTTGAGCTCCACTCCTTTCTTATTTACTGTAAATCTACTTAGATTATATATCTTTCAGGAATGCTTTACAACGACTATCCAAAGTTGCAGAATTGTGTTCAATTATCCCAGGTTTTCCATTGAATAGTATATCTGAAATATCAATATATCCAAATATTACCTTAGGTATTAACTTAGGTCAACTAAACTAACTCAAATCTCCCCTTCATTAAAAAAAAAAATACTAATTGTACTTACAGGGTTATAGCATTGCAATCTCAGTTTAATCTTTGAAAGACATACATAGCTTTTTTCTTATTATTTTTGCCCTCAAGACAAATGTAAGGATTTTCACCTCTACATCACTTTACTTTAAAGGCTCTCTTTTACTGCTTGCTTCAGTCCCCCTGACTGAAGCACCAACAGTTTCTCAAGCACTGATCCCAAAAGCAGAAATAAAAAATGGCATGACATTTGGTCAGAGAACTCAATCGGAGAGAACTTTCAACTCTTCCCAGGTTTCTCATACCACTGTCATTGCCACAGTAAAACCTTTGAAATTTAGTATAAGAAAACAATAAAAGAAACTGGTTGAGGTAGTTTTGGACCGTCTTTCTGCTCTTAAAATTTCATCTGTATTTTTCATTATTACATTACAGTAAATTGCAAACACATGTCAAGATTGAGATTTTAGCCCGCTAGGTTTTAATCCTAAATTGAAGAAGCAGTCCTTGAAGTAGTTTATAATCTAAAGCCTTAATTCTATAAACATTTGTAAACCAGTTTAACTTTACTCACTGCAAAAACCTTACTCAGATAAGTTAAAACTCTGCTCATGCATAAGTCTTTGCAGGATAAAACCTGGAAAAGAATGAAATTATTAAAAATACGCAAAAGAAATGTAGCACAGCTAAAGAAATTATGTCTCCAGCAGCACATCACTAGATGCAGTTTGAACAGGGTGTAAGTAATGTGTGTCCACAACCACAGCAAAGTAGTACATACAAAATCTCTTGAAATTCCAATGTTAGTCTACAAAGTGAGAGGTACAAAGTGAAATGTGAAGTTATTGACTGCTGCCATTCATAACTGGCAAGGATAAAAAGCAGTAAACCATACAGACCTGCTACAATTTCAATGAAAGCAGAAGCTCCTTCAATATTGCCTCTTAGTCTTTGCAGTGTGAAATTATAACTGCCCCCAGCAGTCAGGTCAGTTACACTAAAGTCAGTCAGTGCTCCTGGAATCCTGAACTTGTTTATAAAGGTGCTGTTTGATAGAGATGCTTTATAAGAAGTGAAGTTCGTCTTGGTTGGATTCCATACTAAAGTCACAGAGGAAGTATTTACCATTTTTAATGCCAGACCGCATATCCCAGCTGGTTCTAAAGTGAAAATTATTCAGATTAGCAAAGAAAAATTGAATGCATAATCCTTAAAATATAATAAAAGTAACATCTTTTAAAATAAATGTTTTCTACTTAAATGACTTGAGGTATCACAGCATCGTGCAATACTCATACAGATTTTAGAAGCATGCTTGTATGGATGAATAGTAAACAGTACCATTATGCTGCACAGGGTAAAACCTGAGGATGTTCCTCCTGTGTGCACCATGTATTCTATGGAAGAAAGTTATTGACTAATCAGATCTTCTATAAGAACACTAACATTTGTGGGGAAGCAGAGTAAGAATAGAACACTGTAAATGGAAGTACAGATTTTTATCAATTAAAAGATTTCTAAGATATATCATAGGCCATATAATTTTAGAAAACTGTTTATTTGTTCAGTTAGGGATACAGTAAATTGCGTAGTCTTAGTGATTAACCTTTTTTTCCCTTTTAAATATGTCCTTTCATTATGTTAAGATGCCTAAAATCACATATATTATTTACAACTAGCACCTCTATTCATTTGTGCAGTGCAGCTGTAGTTGGAAAAGAAAAATTTTCAATTCCTCCAGAAAAAATCATCTTGCAGATTATTGATTTATTTTGCTTGAAGCTTTCTGAAAAGTGCTGTGAAAAATTAGTGTGGTCATATCAAGGGATGGATTATCCAGCACAAAAAAAAATACCCTAAAATTTTGCCATTAAATTGATACAGTAATCTGTCCGTAGTCCAGCCATATACTGGACTCATCCACAATAACCTTGAAAATACTTGCATGAGGATAAAAAGCACCTTTAGGACCATGATGATGATTATTCTGCTCTACCTCTAATTAACAAAAGTCCGCAGAACTAGATCTAGTGCAGAACTTCTTAACCCAGTGAATGTTCACTGGGTTAAGAAGTTATAGTTCAAACAAGTCACAGAAAATCTATTGAAGAGAGGAGGTGTGTGACTTGCATGTGTATAAATCTGTGAGTTCATTTATTTTCTGACTAAACTTAGCTGGTATTTGTCTGCTTTGGCAATCTAGGATTCAATATAAATCTATTCCTTCAAATCTTTACCACAAACAAACTCTCCTCTTTTTATGCTTTTTCGCAGAAACAAGGCCTGGTACAGGAGCAATCCCAAAGTCTTAGACCATGGGCTTGCAAGACTTTAAGATACGCAGAATTGTACAGAATTGTATACAACTATATACAATACACAATTATAAACACATGGCAAGGTGATTCTTAAAGTACAGAATGCTATCCTGTCAAGATCTTATTCTCCTGGAGCTGGAAGAAATTTGTGAGTCCACCACTTTTTTCAAACAGGTATCTGCAACTGCATCTTCATACCCAGCATGTTACATACAAGGCCCCTGTTTAAACAACTCCCACACAGGGAAACAGAACTTGCCCCCAGAGTTTCTTTTTGAACTGTGTGAGCCTTTTGAGTCATGTACATACAACAATCTAAACATCTCTGAACATTTACTCTTTTTCAAAAAGAAAAAAAAATAAATTACAAGGCATTTCCTTACTTGTGATGACTTTTTTCTCCACAGCCACAGAGGAATCCAAGCCTTTCACTGTCCATAACTGGAAAAAGTATTCTGTCCCAGGGGCCAGGCTTCTTACTACAGCTCTGCTTTCATAAAAAGATCTGGTAAGCAGCTTTTCATTATTCATCTGAAAATATGAAAGCTATGGAAGGAAAAGAATTTATTACTTTACATTTTATTATATTTTATTATATTATATATTTATAATATTAAAATATATTTTATTATATTATTATATTATTTATATTATTATATTAGACAATTTAACTTAACTTAAAAGCAGTGTTCAGAGATTCCAACTGCCTATTTATATTGAATTATTTACAATATTTTCCATATATTAAGGAAAAAAATCAAGACTATGGCTCAAGCTTTATATTATGTTCCATAAGACTGATTCACTATTTACATAAGATTCCTGTGGAAAGCAGTGACTTTAATCTTTAAAAGCAGTTGGAGGAAGTGAAGTTAAGTCATGGCTTACAGGTGACATGTTTTTACTTTTGGAGGAAGGATAATAGAAGCGCACTCTGACTGCTCAGTTATTCAGCTGTACCGATGAGCTGTACAACCAGCTACAAGGTAGAAAGAATGAGAATACCCAATGGGTAGAAGAGCAGCCTGGGGATTAATCAACTGGAAGAAAAAAAAAATATTCTGAAATGGAGATACTTTTGAAGTCTGTGTACCTTTCTTAAAAGACCTACAAAGCCACCACAACCAAAAATAAAGAAAATAAAAACCTAACCAAGCAAAACCATCCATGTACTGTTCAGAGCTGAGATTCTGGAGTTCCAAGGAACCAGCTACTAAACTCTGCTCACTGGTACTCGGTGAAAACTCACTTATTTAGAGTCCTTGCAGAGATTAAATGTGCTGGAGGCACCAAGTAATTGAAATTTGGGCACTTAATTCCTAGAGACTGTGAGGATTCCTTCTGATCTCCCAGACAATTCTAAGATGTGAAAGAAATTCCTGGTATAGTCCTTTCTGTGGACATAGAAAACTGTTCCTGCAGACTGTTTTCATATCGGTACTAGGGAAAGGCAAGATGCTCACTGAATCTGCCTTTCAAAGAAGGGCTCTAAGCAAACATCTCCAGCATGCACACATGAGTTTCTCAGCTGGGACAGTTAGAACTCAGAGATCAAGAAGGTTTGTAACTACCTACATCAGTGTGTCCTGTCCTTTCCTGCCACCCACTCTTTCCTCCAACAGAAGAGGAATATTCTACACATGGCAGTGACCTGAAAGCACTTGGGTTCAGGTGCTTTCATTCAGGGAGGAATGATCTAATTCCCCCCTGTATATTTTACCAGCATAGTACCTGTTAATACACACTAAAACTTGGAGACTGTCATCACTTTATTAGAATTACAGCACTGCAAAATGCTAGGAGCAAAGCTATAGATTAAACATTTACATCGAGTATGAGTCAGGAAAGTACCTTTTGTGCACTCTTTGCTCTACAAATGACAATATAGTGCATAGAAAGCTGGTGAGCTGAGATAATGAATTTTAAATGATTAGTAAAATGATCCCTTTTTATGCAGGTGCACCTTACTAAGCAACAAGTCTGCTTAAGCCTTTCTCATTAAAGATTTAAAGATAAGCTCATTTATTCAGACAAAGCACTGTCTAATGTGGCTGCTTGCTCTATGAGATGCTGAACAATAATACTGTGCCATAAAGATCAATATTACAGATGACAATTACTTTCCAGAGAACAGTGAAAATAACCTGAACACACACAAAAATATATCTGAACTGGTCCAAAACATGAATGAAAGAATTGAATTTAATTTTAAAATTTGTAAAAATACTTCAGGCTACATTAAACTCTGGTAGGTTAACCGGCTACTGTTGATCATTCAGATCAATGTGGCTTTGCACTAATGAAGAGAGAAGAAATGCCAAGAAATTATACCAAGAATACAGCAATTTCAAGCTTTTGGTAAGGCCACAATTGAAGTGGGGAAGAAAAAGAATTAGACATTGTGATATTGGTGTATAGACTGTGTAAGACCATTAAAGTACTTTGTCTTACGGTACTGCTACAGACTTGACTAGGATATTCTTTAGTAAGTTAACTGTACAAGACTCTACCTTGAAATTGTTGTTGATTCAAACAACATATTTAAATAACAATTTTCTTCCACAAAGCTTTATTCAGCTCATGACTGAGCTCACACAGCGGCTGCAAAATGCAAACGATAATACAAGACAGACTGCGAAAGCCAGGATACAGAAGAGAGGCTGGTCAAATGCCATAGTGAAACACGATCCACAGACGAAGTATTTAATGTCATAGTGGATTGTTTCTGACCAGAGAACTGAATAAAACCAGAAATAACTAGATTTTGTGCCAAGTGTTGCAGAGGATATGTTTCAAACCACAAATGCTGAAAAGCCACTCTGTAATACCAACCACAAAATAATAGTACTCAGCTTCTTTGTAATGATAAAGTTCAGTATAGTGACATTTCATTAGAAAAGGAGAAAAACTTTAAAATGTTCAAGCACATAAAGGAGAAATTATGAAGAACACCCAAAAGTTTAATGGTATGAAAAATATTAAAATGTAACTTTAATACTTAATACATCTCTCAGAAAATTTGTAGAGGGAATGTAGAAATAGAAGAACCATTAAAATAGTAAAGAGGATTACTTTAAGAAAATAAACCCTAAAAACCAGAAATCATGTCAAACCAAGAAAAAAACCCAAATGTATAAACTTGTTTAATTCATGCAAGGTAGCTTAAGAAGCACAGGGAAGCAGGGTAGAGAAGAAACATAGGTCAAAAGAGACCGCAAAGCAAACTGAAAATGGCATAACTAATGAAAAAATAATTGCACACACAATAAGCCTATCTGGATGCTGGGGAAGCCACTAGCTGTCCAAAGTACATAGGGAACACTAAGTACAGACAAGCCCATATGAGAAATGGCAACTTATTTGTTTTAAGGGTCAAGGATGTTCCCACACCAGAATTATTACTAATCAACTATAAATTTTGAGTCAAATTGGTCTATCTCAATTTGAAATGTCCACAGAAGAGTTTTCTTTAAAAAGCTGTCAGTCAGAAAGGTAGACAGCATGTTATTGCTTAGGAAAGGAATTGGAACAAAACAGAAAACAGTATTAACCTTTCAATAACTCTATCGTGTACCCACATCCTAGGTGAGCACCCAATCTCAAGGGTATCAAAGCCTTAGAAAAACTTAAGGTAAAAACAGTAACAGATGTAGAACAGCTTTCACAGAAGAATGCTGCACAAAAGACAAATGAGAAAATGAAGCTTATATAAATCATCAGAGGTACAGGTATGGTGAATAGGGAAGTACTAGCTAGTTCTAGTACCACAAGAACCTAGAATATGAGGCTTAAAATAAAATACTGAAGTGTACTCTTTCCCACAGGGAATAACAAAACCATGAAGTATAAAGGATTAAACAAATTTAGGAAAAACAGTCACTGTTTTTCTTATGTATGTCAGGAAATCCCTACACTACTCAAGGCCAGGTGGGTATGGGAGATATCAAATTTTTGCAGTTTTGTCTTGCAAATCGCTTCATTTTAAAAAGTTTATTTTGGAACTTTCTAACATTTATATCCTAAAATAAGGAATGATTTCATTATTCTGGAGATTAATTAAGTTTGCATTAGAAATTTGGAAAGCTAAGAAAAAGGCTGCATTGCAGATGCATTCAACCCTTGACCTCTAATCTTCTTTATAGACTCTAGCTAAAAAGTCATCTTTTAAAAGCATAAATTAAAAGCCTTTTTTAAACAATATGAAATATGTATTCAGTTTATCTTCTCCCATAGCAGCATTTCTCTGCATATTTCTGTGGGTTATAAAGACACATATTAATTGTTGGGTTTATAGTACGTACAGAATGACATTCTCATTGAGAATTTGGGGAAGAAAAAAATTAAGAAGAAAAAAAGTTGTAAAGGGTTACACTGATTTCTTGCCATTCTAATCTGACCTGAAACATATCAAATCCTCCTCTTGGTACCTTCCAAGATAAATAGACTGTATTTTCTTCAAGCCCAAACACCTGTATATCTGATGGTGGATCAGGATCTGAGGGAAAGACAGGAGTGGATGAAAAATTTAGTATAAAAATAATCTATATTAATGTGTAGGAAATGAAAAATCTAAAGAATACTGCTATAATTTATTATAATTCAGTGCAAAAACAAATTTCATTTTTTACTTATGAAAAACAGAAATTAAATTCACCTCTACATATTAGCAATAGAATCAGAAATAAAATCAATGGTTGTAAATTTTTATGTGAAACATTATGATTTAAGTGAAACATCTCTAATAGTAGATAATAATACATAATATATTGAGTTATGTTAGATTATAATGTAATATTGCTGCTGATTTACTTACTGGCAGAATTCCATTAACTATAGAGGAAACTTGTTTGTGTTTTAAAAGCTTTTATTTACTTAGTAACTTCTAAAGATGTTTAGATAGAAAAGAAAGGAATTAATCCAGCCATTTGTTAAGATCCATTGATTTAACAAGAAATAGGTTTTCTTAGATGATAGTTTAAAGTATAACAACCCTAATTTTCTGAAATAATGAAAAGCTATTGATAAACCATAAACCTACAGGTGCTCATCTTGAGGATGGTGGGGCGACTTCTTTTTAATCCATTGGTTGTTTCAATAATGATTATGAAATCAGTGCCTGGCAGAAGACTCTCAAATTTGTACATTCTGCAAAGATTAAAAATTATTTTATTTAGGATTTTTTAAAAGCATATGTCTTCCTATGTTAATTCTTTACAGTTTTATGGATATTATTTACACGCAGCGTTTGTACATCTGCATATGATGTCAGTCAAAATGCATTTCAGTATGACAAAATCTTAAATAGGATGCATCACACTAGGGTTCACAGCAAGTTCAAGTACTAGAAAGTCTTAAAAGGGTAAGCATCCAGAATGACACATAGGTTCTATTCGTACTCATGCCAGTGTCGTGTTTGCTTTTCTCTTCTTTGCAAACACATCATGTGAGATTCGTGATTGGTTAAAAAAACACAATTCTTGAAAAGAACTTTCTGCATGTGGGTATAGTAATGTATATCAATTCAAACATCAAATATATATCACGTATAAGTAACATTGCAGGCTTAGTATTTTAAATAGTGAAATACAGTGAAACATCTGTTTGGAGGTCACATCAGTTCTCATACCTTACATTGGAAGGTAACATTTTCTCCTTGTTGAAGACCTTACTGTTCATTGAAATAACATATCCATCAAACATGTTTTGGGCTGGTGGCCAGGTAACAGTTATTGATTCAGAGTCTCTGCTATAGTTCAGATATTTAACTGCACTTGGTACTGTGTGACGATAAAAATAAGCATTATTTTTAAAATACATTTTCAATACATTATGACAGGTGTCATACCAGCAGAATGCACTAAAAACTTCAGAAAAATTATGCTACTTTACTGTACACCTGCTTGAGTCATTATGAAGTCAAGATTGGTAGTTATCACAGAATCACAGAATTGTAGGGGTTGGAAGGGACTTTGAGAGATCATTGAGTCCAACACCCCTGCCAAAGCAGGTTCCCTAGAGCAGGTCACACAGGTCGGCATCCAGACAGGTCTCCAGAGAAGGAGACTCCATAATCCCCCTGGGCAGCCTGTTCCAGTGCTCTGTCACCCTCACTGTGAAGAAGTTCTTTCCCATACTGGTACAGAACCTCCTGTGGCCCAACTTGTTACCATTGCCCCTTGTTCTGTCCCCACAGACCACTGAAAAGAGGTTGGCCATCTCCCTTTGTCTCCCACACTTCAGATATTTATAAACAGTGATGAGATCCCCTCTCAGTCTTCTCTTTTCAAGGCTGAACAGCCCCAGCTCACTCAGCCTTTCCTCATAGGGGAGATGCTCCAGGCCCTTAATCATCTTTGTGTCCCTCAAAGTTGGGTCTTCCCAATCCTATAGGTTGGGCCTTCCCAATCCTATAAGGAAGTCCTTCCCTTCCTCCTATAAGTTATTGCACACTATTACCACAGTCAAATTTGTAGAGAACACAAGCAGTCAAAAAATAAGGAAAATAACAATGAAAGCTTAAGGATAAAATGATGAAGATGATTGAATTGCTTTTCTGTATTTGAGGCAAAAGTAAAATTCAAGAACAAAAGATATATAGGTGGAGTAAAACAAATACTGATTTTGACAATAGTATGGTCTCACCTGTCTCTATTTCCTTTGTCACAAAAATACTGTCTCTGAAACCTTCCTTTTCTGTCCGGATTGTAAAGTTGTACAGCTTACCAGGAGTAAGGCTAGAAAACTGTGCTGTTTCTTGCTTGACCTTCTGGACCTAGAAAACCAAATAGAGCCTCCACAGAATTGCTTGCAAAATTTGCTTATCTTATGTAAATGGTACCTCCACATGTTTTAATAGGAGACATAGTTTTTAATTTAACCTCTGATTGCTTAATAGAAGACTTTGTAGAATAACTGCATTGCCTATACACAATTGGTCTTTTACAAACCGTACCCTGAAAGCATTTGCACAATTTGTACATGTAACCTCGTACTGCTGAAAATCTCCATCAGCACGGTCCCAAGCAATCTGTATCGAGGTGTCTGTAACGGTACCTTCTCGTACGTTGAGGGGAGCTGCCAGACCTAGGGAAGGATGTAAAACAACCCAAAACTTTGCTCAACACTTTTCATATCTCCTTTGGAGACATAAAAATTAAGTCAATTAGTAACAAATGCAAACTAATAGAGGGTAAAATCTGATCCCTGGCATGTGAACATACAGACACTCCAAAACAGAAAAAATTGAGAAAGAGCAAAGAGATAATATTAACATTATTTAAAGAAAATTTCTTGCTTGTTTATCTTAAAATTACACATATTTGAACATCCATTTATCTCTGAGGCTAGAGTTGGCACACCTAAGTGGGAACCTAAGGACCTAAGTCCTCCAGAATGAAGCTAATCCCTGCAATACCACCATCAGAGTACTCAGAATGGGCCTCAACTTTTTGCAACAGCTCAGTAAAATTGGGTAGACCAGGCAAGACGAATGAACTTTATCCCTAATTAGTGTAACCTTGTATGATACAATTCATATCACATTACAGAAGAGCTTCCACTCTTCTCTGCATCTCTTTCATCCCCAGCACAGCTGTTTCTGGCTGGAACGTACCAGAATTTACACTTTTTCTTAGAAAAACTCCATACATGTGAGGGATCAGTATTTCTACTTATTTTTTCCAAGTTTTTGGGTCACAAAAAAGACAGACTCAAACTACGTTTCCTAAGGCACTTTCACACTAAATTTCCAAAATACTTTCTTAAAATGGATTAAAACATAAATATTTATTAAAACTGTATTTTCAGAAAAGTAAACTTTCAAGGTTTTCACTATTTGGCAAAGAGTTTTTCTGTCTTGCCCTCATTTCCCATGTCATTCTTCCTTACTACATTTTATTCACCCTATTTTCTCCTTTTATAGCATTTCTACTCTGAAAGCAATAGAGCAGAAAGGGATTTCAAAGGAAAATCATAAAACAGGTAAACAAAAACTTCTGGAAGTATAATTGTAACAAAAAATAGAAAAGCCAAAACACAGAATTTCATCAGGTATTTTTACCCTAGTTTTAAGTTCTTACTAAAATTCCTTTTTTAAAGGCCTTGTTAGGAGGCATCCCCTTTCCATAATACCTTTTTAGTGTCTTTACTATTGCCTTTAGTATCTTAAAAAATGAGAATCTCAATGCTTTTATTATTTGCTTAAAACTGCACCAGGAGGAATAAACTTACTAGTTTTAAGACACAGATGTAATTCCATTGATACACATATTCTTGGCTCAAATAAATGGTCAAAATGTGTCTTGTTTCCAATAAAGACAATAATTCCTTAAATTCTGGCTAGGTGTCTTACAGACTTGATATAAAAAACACAATTTAGAAAGTTTAGAAATTATAAGGTATCATTATAATCCTGTATAAGGAATAGCTAGTATTAGTATAATTCTTAAATTAACCAATAGCTTGTCTTCTTTACACTAAAATAAAAATGAAAAAGTTTACAAATCAGAATTGTACACTGTAAAATTTCATAGGAATAAACTTAAAATACTCACATGTTTTTACACCAGATATATGGTAAAAGGAGCTCAACATTTTTCCACTTTTCGTGGAGATGCAGAAATCATACTCTGTTCCTGCAATAAGGTTTTCAATTTTTATTTTGCCATCGCTTTTTAAAGTGAATGTTGCATTGGGTCCTCCTTTACTTGTAACATATATGCCATCAAATACTCCAATATCAGGCATGCGAACAAATAGTACCACAGCATTGCTATAAAGCATGTAAGGAACTACAATTTGAACAGGCTTTGGCTCTACAAGAAGAAGAAAAAATGCCTCATGTTAAATCAGTTGAAAATAAAGAAAATAGCTACACAATAAATGTGAAGCAACTGCCCTAAGAAATATGCTGTCTTGGTGCAAATGAATAATAAATTAAAATAAATCATAATACACTGTGTATACTCAGAAAAAATAAACAACCTGATCTTTTTAGGCTTCTATTATTGGAACCCTGAAGCATTTGAAAAATAATTTATGAATCAAAGCAAGTTAGGCTTCCAAAGGTATTAATTAATTACCTTTACAAGCACAACTACACCATGAAGGTAAGTCAGGATAGCTCAAAGTATATGGAAATGTACAGGTGGACAAGGAGGTGAGAACAAAGGATGAGATACATTTGATGGCTAGGATACTGATGTGTTTAGTTTTCTTCCCTTACTGTTGGCTCTGACGGCTGTGAAAAATTCCATCTAGAATTTTCTGTCATCTATGTCTTGAATGAGGAATTAAATCTAACCGTATATAAAATTTCAGAAAAAGACTAAGCCTGCTACCCTCCAAAATACTGTAGTAAATTAGAAAAAAAATGACAACACGGCATTTCATGTATGTTTAACCTGACAGCTGCAGCCTTTACATACAACACATATAAGTGAATCCCACTCATACCTTTCACATTTACAAAAAAAATTAAATTTTTTTATAAACAATGCCAAAAGCATGTCAACATCTTGGTAAAATAGGACTAACAGAGAAGACCATTTGATAAACAAAAGTTAAAGTTTTTACCTTTCAGCTACTACTACTTCTAAATCTTAAAAGTACTTTCCCAGCACCCCCTCATGAATAGTAATTTCTTGCTCACAGTTCACAGAACAACTAATGCATCTCCAAAACCAAATTATCTGTTTCAACCATTCCAATATTTTCCTACTGCAATGCAAACCAATCATTCACCCAATTTCTTCTCTCAAGATTCTCAACTACAGTCCTCATTGCAGCTACCAGAATTACCAATGTGTTTCCAAAGGCTGCACCTGCTCTGAAAGATAATGGCATCTAATTTGCCCTTAACGATTAGGATTGGATCAGTACATTTCATATTTTGGCTCTGATCCTCAGCTACTGAGCAAACCAACTTGATCTACCAAATCTGCTCACTGACAGTAACAATAACGAGTCTGATTTTGATTGCATTACAGTCTGCAGCTTCCAGTGTTAAAAGATGTCTTACTTAAAGTGCATTGAATGGTCTTCAGTTCACTCATATTTCCATTTTTCACACTTGCCACTGCTATTTCATAAGCCATTCCAGGAATTAGGAGATCTAACTTAAATTCTTCTGTATTCTTTAGCAAAAACGTTTTAGTTTCACCTATGCCTGCATTAGGTTTCACTTCAATGTAGGATTTCTGACCCTCTGGAGGCAGCTTCCAGTGAAGGATTACACTATCTTCTTGTACATCCTCTGGGTGAATATAAACTGCTGTAGGTGGACTAACAGCTTGATCAAAGGAAAAGATGACAGTTAAGAACCACATATCAAACTTACTATTGATTACCAGTCATTACTCAATGATGTCTTCTGGATAACTTTTGCTTCTTAAAAATTCGTTATTTTAAAACCACTAAGTCATTTATTAACAGTTTGTAGACAGCTACCTGTTACAGGCAGATTCTGCTTTCCCTTTACTCATAACAGAGTTATTTCACAAGTGTATTTTGTTCCATTGAATATAAAGAGTAACAAAGATGACATCATCTTTGTCAAAGATGACACAATCACACAGTATCTGTGATTGGAAAAAATATCTGTCTTCACCTTTGAGACACATATGTAATATTTCTACTTTGCTAAAATTAAATACACAAAACATATTTATCAAATATGATGTTGCTTCTTTAGCACATATTAATGTCCTCTAAGTTAGTAACTAAATAAATAAGGACAGGTACTTTCACTCCTTTGGAAAGTTCTGAAGTTAAGAATTCATAAACAAAGAAAAGAGAAAATAATTCCCCCAATACATTCCAACTGCAGTCTGTACATGGCCTTAAAAATACAGCTGCGCATTGTACTTTAAATTTAAACTCTGTCTAGTGAAATAAAACCTCCAGAAAATAGATACATCACCTGTTGTGATCAATATAGGTTTCTCTTGACAGCTTAGAGTTCTTTTTTCTGCTACATTCAGTAAATACACCCGATACTGATGATATGGTTTTACGTTTCTTACTACCATGGAAGTCTTGCTTTTTTCAACTGGTAACTGTTCCCAAATGTTGCTTTCAGTATCCAATATGTTGACAAGGTAGTAGTTAAAGGAATCATTCGATGAATGCTGTGGAGGGTTCCACCTTAAATGTATTTCTGCAGATGAAACATGTGTAGCCTCTAACTTCTGGACGTACAGTGGTCCTATTGAACAAGATTAAGGATAGAAATAGCATAATAGATTCTGACAGCTTTTACCAATAATTTAAAAATAAATCCTGAAAAGGTAAATAATATTAGGATGCTCAATGACATTACAACAAATCAAACAAAGCAACTTTGATGTTATAACTAATACTGACATGCAGAGGAATACTCCTACTCTAAGGACTTTTGGAATCACCTAGGTCTTCACGCAGAACTCAGCCTCCTCACATAGGTCCTCTCTCTTGCACTTAAATCAGAAACATAACCTAAGACACATGGTATGAATTACCCATGATGGCTAAAACCTGGTCCTAATCAATTAAATGACAAAATTTACTGAATTTAGGAAAGTGTTGAATGCATGCTATTTTTATCAATCATTTTAAGCCAGTTCTTCAAATCTGTCCTGTACCTCTCCCAACAATTCAGTCACTGGTGTAATAATAGTAAACTTTTCTATCTTTCATTGCCTAGAAAGGACAGAAATGTAGATAGAAACATTGCAATTGAAAAGCTGATTTCAGAAGTAAAACTCATATTTACTTCTCATATGAGAAAGCAGGAAAATTTTTCCCCATTATAGAGGCAACTTGCACCACAAGCTGTTATATACAGGAAAGAAACCATCTATTTAGGGACCAGAGAGGCTGATAGGCACAGGAGATGGGAGGACTTTCACGTACACTACAGCAGCATGAAGAAGCGAACTATAAGAAATGTACTTGCTGGAGAAAAGGGATAGAACAAAAAAAATCATTAAAAGCTTCATTTTTACCCAGATTTAAGAAAATGGACCTCTGTCTCCTATTTGGACTGCCTTTAGACACAAGACAGTTTTCATCTTTACCAACCATCACGCCTCATTTGGTTTCTTTCTGATAGCTTTTACCAGAACACAAGTCAATTGTTTCATGAATTTGTCTTACATCACACCACATCATGACAAAAGACAATTTATTTTTAATCCAGAAATCTTGTTTGACTCTTTCCTGCAGATATATAGGGATATCTCTGTTTAGTCCAACAAAATATTTTACTTCTGATTGGGATGCATGGATCTCAGCAGCATGGGCAAAAGACATGTTACAACTACTCTGACAGCCAGCTTTCCCTCTGGACATCAGTAGGAACTCTGTGAGCAAAATTATGGTAGGAATAAGCTTTAAAAATATACTTCACAGAAGTAGAATTTGTAGCTAGCTTTCGGCTTGTGGCTGCTGGAAACTTCTGAGCTTTTCCTCAATGATCCCTATAGAGCATTTCAGAACAAAAGCAAAATGAAGATGTTGGAATCCACTCTACCAACTGGTCAATCCTGGATACAGAATTCATGTTTAGAGTTATTTATAGTTTCAAATAAAGTATCAACAGAAGGAATAGGCTCATTAAACAAAAAAAAAATTTAAAACTATATGGTTATCTGGTTATTAGTTCTATTTATTTTTGAAACTTACTTGTTTCTACCTTCAGAATTGGACTTAAGATAGACTGTGCCCCTTCTGAGTTCCTTGCTGCTAATAAAAAACTGTAGCAAAGGCCAGGAGACAACCGCATGATTTTGGTTTGAGTTGTATTCAAAGGTAAGTTCAGTATGTAGGGTTTCCACTGATCAAAATAGTACTTGATTATAAGTTCAAAGCCTGACTTAAGCCATGTGTTTACATCATTCCACATAAATACAGCTTCAGTTGTCTTGACATCACTCACATTAAATGTGAAGTTTTCTGGTACCAGGGGTACTGAAAAAGAACAACAAAAAAAATCATTAAAAGCTTTTTCTTTTTATATTTATATATTCAAAGATAAACAGATTTTGAGGAAGGTTTTTAAAAATAAATGCAAAGGAAGAAATATAGTTACATTCATATTCACAAATATATGGTAGCTGTACATAGCAGAAAAATCCTGTGAAGAAATGGTCTGGACCAGTGGGATCTCTCTGAAGGGCATAGCAGTCAGTTTCGTTTTCTGGTATCATTGACAAAGTTGAGATACCGGCCTTTAGAAGATAAGGAGACCCATCTGTCCACAAGAGCTGACCTTCCTCCTACATTGAAAAAAATGACATAAAAAACCCATGGGTTTTTTACATTATATTGATTAACTCTTTCCTTAGTGCAAGTATTTATCTTTAACATCCAAAATTTACATACTTCATTTATACAAATTAATTATATGAGAACATTTTGAGTTGGACAAATATTTCAGTATAAAATTCTATCCCTTCTATTACAACAGATTTCAAGGTTATAGTATAGTATAGTATGAGATATGAGATATGAGATATGAGATATGAGATATGAGATATGAGATATGAGATATGAGATGAGATAGATATGAGATGAGATATTATATTTGCCGCCCAGGAACAATGTCGTGTTTTACAAACAATCCCTTAAAATCATCATTAATCAAGTAATCTAATAATCACAGGTGGATAATTTTCTAAAAACGTCATTCACGTGAAAAAAAAAATAAATCATAAAATCAGTCTGTCAAAAGTATTCATAAATTCAGCCTGAAAGGAAAACCAGTTTAGCTGGAAATACCCAGGTCTAGATTCACAACCAGATATGGAAGTTGTGTCTTTCCCCCTTCTTTGTGTTGCCCCATTAAATTATTTAACAGTCTGCAAAAAGGAAATCTCCAAAAATCAGTGGTTTCATCCCAACCTTCTGATACTCCTCACAAATGAGGCTTTCAGTAAACTCAACCTCAGAAAGCCTGGATCCCACATTGCTTGCAGAGCACCTCCATCTTTCTGAGAGCTTTCCTAAAACTTTTACTTACCAGCAAGGTCCTGCACATGGGTTGGAGCCTTCCCAAGCACAACTACAGGCTGGGTGAGGAATGGATTGAGAGCAGCCCTGAGAAGGACTTGGGGGTGTTGCTTGAAGGAAAATTCATTATGATCCAGCAATGTGTGCTTGGAGCTCAGAAAGGCAATCATGTCCTAGGCTGCATCAAAAGCAGCGGGACCAGTAGGTTGGTGGAGGTGATTCTGCCCCTCTACTCTGTTCTCACGAGACCCCACTTGGAGTACTGCTTCCAGATCTGGGGCCCTCAACACAAGGAGGACATAAAGCTGTTGTAGCGAGTCCAGAGGAGGGACACAAAGACAGGTGCTGGAGCACCTCTCCTGTGAAGACAAGCTGAGAGAGTTGGGGTTGTTGAGTGCAGAGAAAAGAAGGATCCAGGGAGACTTTGGAGTAGCCTAAAGGAAAGCTGGATAAGGGCTGTTTACAAGGACATGGAGTGACAGGACAAGTGGTGATGGGCTTAAACTGAAGGAGGGGACATTTAGATTAGAGTTTAGGAAGAAATTCTTCACTATGAGGGCAGAGAGGCCCTGGCACAGGCTGCCTGGAGAAGATGTGGCTGCCCCCTCACTGGCAGTGCTCAAGGCCAGGTTGGATGGGGCTTTGGGCAACCTGGGCTAGTGGAGGGTGTCCCTGTCCATGGCAGGGGGTTGGAACTAGGTGATCTTTGAGGTCCCTTCCAACCCAAACAAGGTTGTGATTCTATCATCTCTGTCGCTGTTCCCAAATCACACACCACACAACAGTAAGTCAGTAACAGCAGCGCTGGCACTAAGAACCTCATATACCAAACATGAGGAACAGGAAACTTTTTGTAAGAAATGCCTTACTCCAGTCTCTTCTTCTATCATCTTTACTGGACAGACCTTGCTACACTGGGCACTCAGCCTTTCAGACTTGCATCAAAACTGAGAAAGCCAACTCGACTTTGATATCCACAGTAGAATACATATAGAGTAAGACTTAAAATCTGCTGATGCAGCACCACCTGCAGGCAAAACACTAAATCTGAGAAGTACTCCCAAAAATAGAAAAATTAAATAGCATATGTATAAACTATGTCTTTTTTCCCGAGCTACAGCTTGCTAAGTACTTTCAGTATATAGTCCTAAATAGGAAGAAAAAAATTATTCCTCTTCTAACTACTACTAACTACAAATAACCAATTTACTGCTTAACACTTTTTATTCCAAAGAATTGTGCTCTATATATGAAAATTCTCCTGCTTCCATGCATGTAATAGCAAAGAAGATAAAATAGACTGACCTTTAAGTCATTAAGACCAGTCCATAACATGATTATTTGACTAACTGTCTGGAGATAAGACAAAATAAAACCACGTTCTTCTTCATCCCCTACGTCAAGAAGATGTGCCCCTTGTGAAGACGTTTCACAGATCCGTTGTGCCACCTTCCACGGCTTGCTCTCCTTACCCATTCGATAGCAGCTGCTTTGGAATGCCACCCACCCTTGGGAACACATGCCTGTTGGTGAACAAGGACAACATTTTAAAAATATTCCAACTATTCATAGCAGTAGTGCAGTTTATTATTTTTTTATAATTACAGACATTTTGATGATGATAACATTTACTTGATTCATTATTGCAAACCACCAGAAATTCAGTAATAAAGTATCAAAACTCTTCCAGTATCTTCAGTGTCTCAAAAAAATCTGATTGACTAAATTAAGAGTATCAGCTACAACCCACTTAAAGAAAAAAAAAATCAAATAATTCACAGTGAGGGTGATGGAGCACTGGAACAGGCTGCTCAGGGGCATTATGGAGTCTCCTTCTGTGGAGATATTCAAGACCCATCTGGATGCCGACCTGTGCGACCTGCTCTAGGGAACCTGCTCTGGCAGGGATGTTGGACTCAATGATCTCTCAAAGTCCCTTCCAACCCCTACAATTCTGTGATTCTGTAATTATCCTACTCAAGGGAAAAAATACTTTAAGCTTAGTTTCTGATATTCAATTTTAAATTTTAAAATTGAAGTTAACAAATCATTGGGTTTTGTTTCCTGAGTTTAGTAAAATAATTATTTCCTTGAATTTGAACCTACATAATTCCTTTTTGTATGTTTCTAATTGTGAAGATTTTAATTTGCACTTTCAGAGAAGCACATTTAAAGTGATGAAGTTGTATAATCAAGCTATAACATCCTCAGAATCCTGTCTCCTTCACAGCACTTCTAGCAAGACAGCATAGCTTGGTTAGCCACTCAGCAGTACAAAACCATCACTTTGAGTGCTGTTGAAATCTTTACCTAATTCTGGATTTTCTTTGACTTTTCAGTAAAAATTGAAACTATATAGCAAATGCAATCTGTACACGCAAATAATTACAATGCTAAATTTCAACATCCATCCTTAAAATATTGCACATACAATGAGAGTTTTTGCTCCTAAAAATATTCAGAAATATTAATAAGAAATATCCTATTTCATTAACATTCTACTTTTTCAGCTTTTTAGAAATGAAACAATCCAGATCTTTTAAAACTACAAAATGGAATCCAGGCTTTTGACAATTTACTCTCAACTCTTCTAGAAAATCTGCAATGTTTCCTTGCATGCTCTGTGACTACAACAAGGTTTAATATATACCTGTCTCAGCTTGAACATCCAGTGATTGAGACACATTTACAAATTCCAGATGCAATTGTTCAAATATAAACTTAAATGTATATAAAGTGGCAGGTGTCAAATTACTCCATACAAAGAATCCACTGGGGTTTTTTAAAATCTGAGAAGTATTATTCAGTGAAACTGAAACTGAAAATTCTTTGGCCATTGAACTCCAATTAAAAGACACTGTAGTAGTTTTCACAAATGTTTTGATGTCATTTTCTGAAATTCCACCTAGTAGACCAGGAAAAAAAAAAACACAACAGAATAATTAGCTCTACGTTTTGTTGCAATAATATTTTTTTTTTATTTTAAGAACACATACACACAGGGAGGAAAGAAAGATAGTGTGAAAACAGAAAATATCTTACTAAGCAATCAAGAAAGCCATCCTCTATTGTCATGGTATGTAAACTTATGCCTGGAGCAGCCAGAATTAAAGTGTGCAGTTTGAGAAGTATTTAACTATAAAAGTGCATACTTTGCTAGAATATCAGTTAAGTAATAAATGAAAAGTATGGCAACCCATTAGTAGCATAACCATGAATTCCTTCCTGTAGCTTCCTAAAAATACTTTCAGCAGAGTCAATAGTGCTGCAAGGTCTTCAGTTTGCAATGTGTTCTGCCCCATGATGTTGTTTGTATTCAGATCCCTGCAGTATTCCAAAGCTAGCATGAGGTTGTGTTGTGTACAAGGTAATGCTATAAACAATCTTAAAACAATTAACAAAATCAAAATTAGAAAGCCTTTTCATTCCAGTAATCAGTGGGACTGGCTGTCCCAAACCAATTTACAGCTAGAAATGTTTTTACAAGTTCAGTAGCTAGATGCACAAATTCTTACACATAAAGTCTCCCCTATTGATTTCACAATACTAAGATCTTCAAGCCACTCATTAACCCTTTTTAAAGAGGAATTGTCATAAAGTGGAAACAAAAGTATATAACACTTAATCAGGATATTTAATTTATATAAGAGAAACTGTCAAAACCACATGAAATTTCCAGGTATTAAGTAACTTTCTCAATGGTACTCTCATAAATTGTTTCTCCTAGAATTACTGTTGTATTGCCTGTAACATTAGGAAGAAATGCCCCTTCCCTGGCAGTGTCCAAGGCTAGGTTGGATGAGGCTTTGGGCAACCTGGGACAGTGGAGGGTGTCCCTGACCATGGCAAGGGGCTTGGAACTACTTGGGCTTTGAGGTCCCTTACAACCCAAGCTATTGTATGATTTACAAATTTGCCATACTTTTACATCAGTCCCATACTGCAGAATTGTTACACAAACCAAGTAAGTTACATAAAATTATTCCTTCTACTCTTCATGGTTGAAAAGATACATTAATACAAAGCTTCTAAAGAGATGAATAAGTTCAGAATTTCAACCCCTACATCTTTAATATTCAGTATTAGGCTAACTATAATGATACCAAAATATTTTTTTACTACCCTACTTACGTGTCTTAAATGATTTTACACTTGTGGTTCGGCCATTTTTTAGGGATTCTATTGTAATATCATACTTCTTATTTTCCTCAAGCAGAATTGTAGTACTGACAGGTTTCTGTTCAACTTTAGAAATGTTTCTTACATTCTGCAAGTTAAAACAATTGCTGAATAAAGTGAAAATTATAAAAATACAATTCATAAAAGATCTACTTTTTAAAGGGTAGCTTACATTGCAGCACATCAAACATTAGGTAGCAGTTAAACTGCAAAATACCCAATGCATTTAAATCAAAATCTATAAAAACAGACAATCAAACTATTAATGAAGACCTTCATATTTAATTTCCTGTATTTTCTTTAAGTAAATAAGAAAAATGCACACTCTGCCTCACTACCGTATTGCTCCCAGAGATATGCTTGTGCATCTCCTGGAGAAGTTAGACTCCTCCTTCAAACCATGGTACCATGAAGAACTTGCACTTCCTTAACTTTGAACATATGTCTATCTATCTTCATTCAACCAGGATACCCAAGGGTCTCTTAAGACACACTGGTGTCAATAGGACTCTGTAAGAGTGCACATAAATGACATGAATTACAGGATTAGGCACATTTTTTTCTGAATTCCTCTTTATTTGCTATCTTACATTACTCTATTTTTAAACAAACAAATACACAATGCTATTAACCATTGGTGCTTAAACACATTCAGAACTACTTATCACTCAGATTGATGGAATTTACTTTTTGACTGAAAGCATCTGCTTGCTGGTATGTTACAAGATAATAGTCTGGATCCAGTCCTCTGGGCAAGTCAGTCCACTCCATCAAAACTACTTTAGCAGGCTTTTTCATTGGGTCACAGTCTAGACTGTCTGAACCCTGTAACAGAAACACAAATGAATGTGACTTAGCAGAAAATGCAGAACATGTGCCTCTAAATAATTAAATTCTGTTACTTTTAACTATTTTTATCTAAAATTTGCCAGCTAGAAACACTTTTTATATGGACCAGTACTACCAGCCATACTGTGTGACACACAGAGGCTTCACATTTTTTTAGAAGCTCTGCAGACACAGGTTCTATTTTCTTTTTCTTTCCAGAGGTGGCCAAACCATTTCATCTGACCCAAAAATGACCTGCTAGGAAAAGAGCAACCTGTCATCATGTTAGAAACAAGGTCAGAGATTGCACTTGTACAGTACATGTGCAATCACAGTTAGCAGTCAGGCAGGAGTTGGAAGTCTCAGTTCTATTCTCATATTACATATCAAGGACTTAAGTGGCACCCCTTTCACAACTTCCAATATCTCAGAAAAAGAAAGAGCAGTGTTCAAGAGGTAAAGAAATATTTTATCAATATATTAGTATATTAAACACCTCCCCACAAAGCCAATTTAGATGTGATAGTACAATCTTTGTTCAGTGTTTCAACTTCTTACAGAAGTCAACTCACTCCAGACACAAGCTTGCTGTATTTTTGACACTGCCATTTTAATAGCTGTGTACCTTTGAGGGACTTTGGCTTAGCTCTTTAACGAAGCAGATTCCTTCTATGTTGGAATTTCATTTCGAACCAGAAACTTAGAGGTCATTTCTATCTAAATATCTATCAGAATATAAACCTGAATCACACCTCTAAAATTAAATTTAATTGGGGCATATTTCACCACTTCCTATCACATAGCATTTAGTAAAAGACTGCAGTTCTGTCTTTTAAGTTCCATTTTTATTTTCTTTTTTAATTGCGATTACAAATAAATTCAGTCATTTAGCAATGAGATGAAAGCGTGGTTCAAAAAACAAAAATCAAATAGGAATCCTAGCACACTAAAACAGAAGTTAAGATGTATATTATTAAATTACTTTGAGTTGTCCTATAAAGCAATCTAAGATACACACACACACACAAAACCCAACCAACCCAAACCAAACAAGCACAAAACCTCAGCATAAGCAAAACCACTCATCTATTCTATTTTTTAACACAACATACTCTGGAACTCAGTTTGGTGTAAGTTAACTTCCTTTAACTAATGAAAAACTAATTTAATCTATCAAGATCTTAGTGTTCAGAGTTTAGATCATTGTTTTAAAAGTACAAACTTCGTAAATATGGTAAGCCTTTAATCTCTATAAACCCTTTATAAGTGGGTATATACCACCACTTGGAAGCCCCTAAATAGGACATACTAGACTAGCATTGATATCATACACAGAAGTGCTCAAGGAACACTTTCCAGGAAAAGTAGCTGGCTTTTAATTGATGGGTGCATTGCTGACATGAGTTTCCTGAGAACAATCTCATCCAGACAACTCAAAAGGTATGAAAAAAAGCTTTTAAAGATAATAACAAAATGTGGTTTTGCTAATAACTGAATTAAACATTTTTAGTAAGTTTTGACCACCCGCAATATTGTCTGCCATTTTATACATACTCCTAGACCTAAAACCAAAAAGTACAAGTGTACACAGAAATTTTACTATACTTACATTTGACAAGAGGGATTTAGAATGTCCCTTTTTGTTGCCAGCATGTTGTTGGTACATTTTAGGTCCTTACCCAAAGATTACAGCAAATTAAATAAATAAATTAAATAGAACACCAAAGTGTACCAGAAAATTAAGCAGAAAGACACATGGGGTACCTATGCATGTGGTTCCTTCAGTAACAGTCAAATTAAACACAAAGGGCTAACCTACAAAAGCAGTTGGGGATCAGAAAGTAAAATACTTCTTGCAGAAGTACACTTCCTAAAGACATAGCCGGAATATAACCCTGGGTCCCAGAAGGACCTTGAACTTCCAGCATCACCATGCATGCCTCCATCGTGTCCATAAGGTGACAATTTGCACAGCAATATGAACTAGCTCAGGACTGAAAGAGTCTGGGTTGTCTTAATTCTGGGAAACAGCATTAAACCAGAAGCAAGCTCTCTCTGACTACTAGAATGACAACAAAAAAAAACTAACAAACCCCAGTCCAAATCACAAACCATCAATTTTCGACATTCAATTAGAATATCTATCCACCTCCAAGAGAGGGAATATTTTTCTTACCTTAAATAAATATTTTAATAAAAGCAGGAGAATAATTGCTTGGTCCATAGAGAAATGTTATAGCCCCGTCTCCTCTTGTGTATTTGAATCACAGCTTCGGCACAAAATCATCTTAGAATATCTAAGACACAGAAAAACTCACACATGTATTTATACGACACACACGTACAGCAGCAGCCAATGGCGCACCCTAGATCAGAGTCTTCGCCCTGGCTCTGCCTCTTCCCGGGCCTCATATAAGGTTTTCTGAGACAGCAGAAGGCTGTCCCTCCACTTCACTGAGCTGTGGAGACGCTGGCTGCACATTAATCATTTAAGACCACACTCAGTTTATAAAATGACAGGTTTTTGTAAGTTTTACTAGTGATTCAATTATTCATTGAAACCATCAAACCCTGCACTTTGCTCCAGACGGTCTGGCTGTTTTAAACAGTGCCCATTTCTAGCAGGACGCTCTTCTGTCATGGCTCAGAACAAGTCTTGTCACAGTTTTCCATGGAAGTACCAGGTCCGCCTGCAGAGCCCACCGATACGTCTTGCTCCGGTGTCCAAGCGGGAGAAAGACAAACGGTGCGAGTGCAGGTCAAGACAAACGGTGCAAGTTCAGGAGAACTGCTTACTGAAAGCAGGTGCACACCAGCACGGCACCAGGATCTGCATGAGCCAAGTCTATAATTGCTTTACAAAAAAATAATCCTCATTTCCTAATGTAAAAGCAGCGCCTGCAGATTTCCTAGTTCACATACTACTTATCAGAGCACGTAAATGTCTAGGTAGGGACTACAGCACACAATTGACAGCAGAGATCTTTACAGCACCAGGTGAGCTAGGCACATGATGAGCGCCCGCCGCTCTCTC
Organism: Heliornis fulica; assembly: GCA_013399135.1. Classification (NCBI taxonomy): domain Eukaryota; kingdom Metazoa; phylum Chordata; class Aves; order Gruiformes; family Heliornithidae; genus Heliornis; species Heliornis fulica. Next base: position 204,757 of record VXBZ01002207.1, read on the forward strand.
CTGCCATTGCCCCCGCCCCGCACCCCGACCTGACAGCACCCCGTCCGGACGGTGGCGGCTCAGCCCGGACGGTGGCGGTGGGCAGCGGTTGGCTGCGGAGGGCAGAGCCGCCACCACTCGCCGCCGCAACTACCCCACGGCCCCGGCCCTGCGAGGAAAGTGCGGCTCCGCTCCGCCTCTGACCGCGTTCCTTTCTCCCTTCCCGTTTGCAACGCCCACACGCCCCGACGCGCAGGCAGTTTGCAGCGCATCCCCCCCCCACCCCGCACCCCCTCCAGGGACCTAGAACCCTTCCTCCGCCCGAGGTGAGGCTGGCGGGAGCACGGGACCGCAGGGATTCGTTAAAAACTGCTGCGTTCAGTTCTGGTCCAGTCGCTACAAGAAGGGTATCTAGGTCCTGGAGCGGGTCCAGAGGAGGGCAAGCAGGCTGGTGAAGGGGCTGGAGAACAAACCTTACGAGGAGCAGCTGAGGGAGCTGGGGGTGTTTAGTCTGCAGAAGAGGAGGCTGTAGAGAGGTAGATGGTCTCTTCAGCCAAGTGACAGGTGACAAGACAAGGGGAAATGGCCTTAATCTGCGCCAGGGCAGGTCCAGATTAGATGTTAGGAAGAAATTCTTCACCGAAAGAGTTGTTGGGATGTGGATTCTTACCCAGCCATACTTACAGTCTTACATTCTCTATGAGCAGATGAGCCTCAATTCCTTTTTACATGTATCAGGGAAATCTTTGGGGCTCTATACATAAATGTGTGCAAAATATGAAAGCCCCTGACAGGAGTACTGGCTTTAATTTTCTTGGAGAAAATGCTGGGTCTCTCCACTTAAGCATTACAGCACTGCAGAGTACATCTGTGGGAAGTATTAGTAAAAAAATACAGTGAAAGCAACTAGCATGCAGTACTGTGTGGTATCCCTTTAAACAAGGCAGGCTTGATCTCACCAGAAAAATACCATTTCAGAGCTTTTATGTTGTTGGGAGTAGTAAATCAGAAGCTGCTGCAGCAAAACCCTTGATCTCTGAACACTGAGTCAGTCTCTCCAAAAAACACACACATGGGAGCATACATGGGTGTATCACCCAAGTGCTGTTTTAGCTGTCAATGCCAAAAGTTAAGATGCTGCCTATTCAGCTGTTTTACAAAGCAAACATACTCTTTTTTTTTTTTTTTTTTTTTCCATTCCCAGGGCACTTTGTAATCACCAAGCTCAAAGGGAGGCTTTATTAACAGGGTGATTTTCAAGACAAGAGCAGGAGCCTTCTCATTTTTGACCTCATTAAATTAAGTATGTGTGGTGCATTCCACCTTAATTGAAAGGACACTCCCCAAAACATAACCACTTTCCTCTTATTCAGCAATTCTAGTGATTTTTAGCTTCATGTGCTATTGTGTTTTTTTTAACAGAATGCAACATGCTACGGAACGACAGTACAGAAGAAGCTCTTCAAGTTCCCCCCATTCTCCATACAAAAACTACTTGTGAAAGCAGAAACTGTGAGTGTAAGACAGTTTTTCGGATTATCTACTTTAAGTGAGATTCTCAAATCTCTGTTCCTAAAGAAATCTCTTTCCACTGATTTCAGTAGGCACAGGACCACCTAATTGGTCTATATGTAAAATTATTTTTCAAAATAGGCAAAAAAGGTAGCTCTGAAATGGTCAGTATGTGGCTGGCCAGAACTAGACAGTGAACTGTATTTGTATTTGCAAATTCATTGTTTCTGAGCTGTGCACCCTTCCACCCTCAACTGTGGTGACCTGTTAATGATAAGGGATTTTCCAAGTGTACTTGTTCTATAGGCAGCTTGTACATTCCACTTGGCATTTAAAGAAAGATGGGGGGGTGATTTAGCACACAATGGTGCTTACAGACTCTCTCAACCAGAACCTGTCGTTGATAAAAGCCTTTTCACTTTTGCATTAATGTGAGTGCCAAAGTCTATCTCCCAGAAGATTTAACATTCACGTCATGAATTTTTTTTGCAAATATTTTCCCCAGAATGGTTGGAAGTGTGAAAACCATCCTAATCTAGTAAATACAGTACCAATATCCCATTGTAACTATAAACAAAACTTCTGCTAATGTTCTGGCCTTCATGCTGCCCCTTCACGATCGCTTTATCACCATGGCTTTGTGTGACAATTCATTCATGGTTTGACCCCTGTATTAGAACACTTACCTGTGGGATTTTTCCATGGGACATACATCCATACATGATTACACCAGCAGCACAACCTCAGGGTAACCTCTGGAAAAGTATTTGATGGAACAGAACTTGAAAACATTAGTTCAAGTCAATTTTTCCCACTGCCATGCTATTCCTAATTTGTACCTACACATTATTTGGTATTAAGTTTTTTACAGAGATGAGCCTCTGTAATATTTGGATTTGTCTTTTAAACTATTACAAAAGGAGAGATGGAAGAAAAAGAGATGGAAAGAACTATAAAAAAGCAATGTATAATAATAAAATAAATGCTTAGTAAGCCAAATTTATCAGCAGTGTAGAAGTTGAAGACAAAAAAGTCTAATTTGTGCCATGAAAAATGGCATGAGAAAGAAAGGAGAAAGGAGCCACATGTGCAGCAGCTGTGCATGCTCATAACATACGACCTGGTACAAAGATAATGGGATTTTAAAAGTCAAGTATTATATGTCCAAAGTCTTACTATTTTATAGAAATATATTCAGTCACAATCTAAGTATAGAGGTGTGTTTACATCAACCATTAAAAAACCCACCTGCGTGGTTTATGGGTAAGCCTTTATATGGTGGAATTTCTTTTGTGAGCACAAATAGGAAAACAGATCAGTGCAAACGTAGGGATGAAGAAGTGCAACCAGCTATGGAAGGAGGAGATGACAGGGCACAGCGGGACTGCAGCAAAAGCTGCACTCAGCTTCTCCCCAGTGCTTCCCATTTTTCAGCGTCAGCGTGGGAGTTTGGGAGAGGCATACATTCCAGCTAGATTTCTTTTAGGGGAGTAGCCGTTATTCAAGTCTTAGTTTCAGAGGGGTTTCAGGGAGGGAGCTCTGCAGGTATCAAAGCTCTTTTAGTAAATAATAAACAAGCTAATTAATTTTGGTATTTAAGAGTTTAGGTGTGAGTTGGATGGAATTTCCAAACCAGCTCAGAAGATTCCTGGGCAAACAGGGTTACACAAAGTTCAAGGCTGGGATTGAGGCAGGAATGCGAAGACATGGGGAATCCAAGACAGAACCACAAACTGCCTCCACCTTTATATTTAAGTTGTAGGTGGAAGAAATATTTGGATCTGAACATGCTGCCAACACTGCAGACTCACTCAAACCCGGTCTCCATTGCAAGGCCCACAAGGGCTAAATCACAGGACATAGAACGTATTGCGTTATGCCAGTGTCACTTGCGTGGAGGTACTGGGAGTGGATGGCTTTCCAGAAAGTGTTTCACACCTTTTAATAGATCTTCACTTCCTGACCAGGGCAAGGCCACCTGAATTTGAAGATTGTGAAATGAAAGGCAATCTTACACCATATCCAGCTCCATCCAAGATGTAAGATTTTGATATGGGCTTCAGGGAGGATCCTGACACAGTTCCTCCTGATTGTTGCACTTAAAACAAATTGGTAAAGTGGGGAAAAACAAATTAATACCATTTTCCAGTTAATTTCAAGCATAACTGCTTTTATAATTTCCAGGTTTGTCTAAGATCTTATGTTATCATTCATCTTTAGCAGCACAGGAAGATTAATTGCATCAACACTGATTTATTATCAGTCTGCAAAATGATGTTTATTAACATTGCTTTAATTATAAATACAGTGCTAGATCTTAGGAAAGCACAGTGCTTAGAAAAAGTGTAGCTGCTCAACCTGAACACATCAGGTGTTCAGTCACTATATGGAAAAAAGGTATCTTCTAGGAGCTTCCTTATGTAACTTGTCAAACACTAAATTCATTAAGAAGTTTTAGGCCAAACTTTCTTGATTCAAATACAGGATTCCTGTCTCTATGTTAATAAATCAAAAAAAGCCATAAGGTTGTGTTTTCTTGTAAAAGTTGTGCTTTTAATTTCCTGTAGGAGTACACAATCTTTATGGCTACGAGTATGATTTAATTTCAGTTTCTGCATGAAGAGTTTCTGTACACAAATTCCAACAGCAGTATTGGAGAATATTTTGGTCCTAGCTGACCACTATATTACACAAGTTGAAGTATCTGCCATAAAAATCATGACAATGTGCAAATGAAGCATGTTCTTTCTCAAAATGGCACTTTATTTTGATCTCTAGGTGATCTCTATTTCTTTGTAATGCTTAAATATTTTACTCATAATACAATGGATTGTTCTTTAATTTGTAAAACACATCATTGCTATTAAGGAGATAATTGAGTAGATGACAGTTGTTAGTAGAGACAGATTTCACTGTATATGCTATTTTTCTTTATGAGCCATCAAACCGAATACAGCAAACGTTTAAAGATTTCACGCAAAGTGGCAAAATAGCTTGGATTTTAAGGGGGTTTTATTTTATATTGCTTATTTTTCACTGTATGAACCAATGTGGTAATTCAACCTTTTTGTAATTAAATAGTGACACCTTGAAATAAAAATTGTTTGTAGAATATTGTCAGTTACAGACAAGAATTTTATTTCTGAAACAATTTCCATAAGGAAAATACTGTTATAATTTAAAACATTTTCATTCAGTGAGTTTATCAAGCAAATCAATCTTCTAAAAACAAGCCTAAAAATGTAAAAAACAAGCCTAAAAATGTAAAAATTTTCTAAGTTTTTAAGATAAGGTTATGTACTATGTTTAATAAAAGAGAGAGTATATTCAACTTAATGTGCTGAATCATGGACATTCACAGCACGATTGAACATGAATAGTTCATCGAAGCCCTTAAACATGTATATTTTACCTGGATTTATTTTCTCCTGGACTCAAAAATTATGAATCCTAAATTCAGTCAATAGCCGAAATCTCAATATTTATTTTAAAAAAGAACATTTTTTTACTTTTTATAAAAATACACTGAACATGAATCTTCAAACTGGAAATCAAAGGAAGAAACCAATTATGAATAGTTAAATGTGTAGTATCATTTTTTTTTAATAAATATATATACAGAGAGTCTTATACTATAGGTAGTAGACAGCAAATTACTTATTTCTGAAAACTGAAAAATGAATATTAAATCAAATTCTTTATAGCAGAAACAGCTTTTAGGTAATTTTAATAAAGGCACCAAACAAACTTTTCAGCTTTTGCCTAGTCGTGCTTCTTATTTATAACATATATATATATATTAATTAAATAAATGTCTAAGTTTTAACAACATTAATGTGATTCTACCGTATGCTCAGGATGTTTACTACAGGTACTTACAGACCACAGTCTGAGTGATTCTCAGTCACTTACAGTGTAAGCAGAGTGCAGTCATTGACAACAGCTTGGACTAAAAGGACAAAAGATGTCTTAGTTGAACCCACTATTCTTTTAATAACTTAATGTGGTCAAGCTCAAAACCAAAGTATCCTTCTTTCCTATTTAAACACAAGACCATCTGGAAGTTTCTGAGTAGGAGGAAAATAGCCACTGAGTAATTCTGAATTTTGATAGATAGCCACAATCCAAAATTTTACAACACTGGAAATACAGCCATTAACGAGCTGTCAACAGCTCATCAGGAAGACACTGAGTAGAAATAAATGATGACTGAATTATACATTGTTCAGGTGGATTTATGTTTTTCTTTCTATACATTGCAATATTTAAGAAGAAAATTTGAAGAACAATGAACAACATGATTTTTGCTAAATTTGTGAGACGTTACATTACAAGGGATAATGAAGACTATTTCCCCCTCTCCATCCCCTGCAGAGTTCTAGAACAATCCGAGGCCAACAAATAGAATCTGGTGAAAGGAAATCATTTTAATTCTTCAGATTAAATCATTACCATGGTGATGTTCAGTTCCATTGGCATGAGCAGTCTATAGGCTCTTGAATGACATAGAGAATTTCAGTGCCATTTCCTGAGCAGCGTAGTGGTACAGTCAGATTTCGTGTTCCAGTTTCTCGACAACATTTACAGAATCTTAAATGGCTGTCAATATTGACATTGAAAATTGTTGCAGACGGGCATTTTCCATCACAAGAAGCCACGTTTATCTATGAGTAAAGTAAGAACTGACATCAGGCATTATAAAGAATTCACATTTCAGACTTCTTTTGTGATTAAACCCCATTTTTACATTTGAAAGGACTCTGGTCTTAACAATTGTTTTATCTTCTAAAATTCATTCATTCTAAGTGTAGACATGTTTTTAATAGTTCTGTGAAAGATTATTTGGTCTGCTCCCTCCCAAACAGCCTGTGAACAAACAGGAGATATCAAAACAAATGAGGCCAAAAGATCACTCTTAGATCTTTCCTGAAATTTGACAAGGGAAAGAAAAAAGTAAAGACCTTGATCTAAGACTTGATAATCTCAGTTATTAATTAGTTAAATCCAAAGTCCCTATCCAAAGTTTGACAGCATTATTCTGGCCAAAGGACACCTGGGTAATTCCAAACCAACCATGCTCCAAAATCACATGATTTAAATAACATGCCAGGGGGTTGCAGTGAGGGAGCAGGAGAGATTTTGAAAAAACAAGATTTGTAAAAACAAGATTTGTATCTCTCTTTTTTTTGAAAAAAAAAAAAGAGAGATACAAATCTCTCTTTTTTTTTTTTTAAAAAAAAAGAGATACAAAAACCTGGTTGTACTTCTGGGTGAAAGGGAAGGGAATCTGGGAAAGGTGGGCAGTCTTCAAAGAAATGGGTAACAAGAAGATACTGGGGAGAGGGGTGGGATGTGTCTGGGTCTTTTTGGAAGGTGGGTAGAGGGGAAAGAAAAGATCAAGATTCCACAACAGAAAATCATAAAAAGGAAGGCTTCACTTGCTGGGTTGTTCATGGAGTGAGCTGGCCAACATTCTTGTTGCTCCTCTCTGAACCCCCTCTAGTTCTGCACCAGTGTAGAAGGACCATAACTTCAGTGAGCACCCTCAGTAGCACTGCTGCATTGGCTCTTAGAGACACAAGAATTAGTTTCTTTCCACTCCCTATCCTATTCCCTGGATGTCATAAACTCTTCTTGAGCCTTTCTGCCTGCAGGAGACCACTTAATTGAAGATACTCAAGTGTGTCTGGATGCCTATCTGTGTGACCTCCTCTAGGGAACCTGCTTTGGCAGGGGAGTTGGACTTGATTTCTCGAGGTCCCTTCCAACCCCTACAATTCTGTGATTCTGTGATTTAACAGAAGTTTTCACAAGCTGGATGCAAGGGCAAGGTCCTTTCCAGTTAGCTTAAGAACCTGTGAGGTTTGGCTAAATATTTCTAATATTCTTTGCTTTAGTCAACACTATCTTTATTTTGTCATATTGCTGCCCCTTAACCGAGGCTGTTGAAGTGACTGTAAAGCTCTCCACAGTCTTCTGTTAAGTGTGATAGATAACAGTAATTTCATCACATATTTGGACTCACTTGTTACCAACCCATCTCCTAAAACTAAATAAATGTCACTGTTGACCTCCTGTCAGGATGGAAATTAACTTCAGTTTTCAATATGTGATGATATTTTGCTTCTTCCCTTATGACTCTGTAGGTTCTTCAACAGACTCTCTTACCAGAGACCTTTTGGAAGTCTTGAGATACTGCAATAATTGCTTCTCCTTTAAGCACTACGTGAGAAGCACATTTGCTGCTCAGAAATGTCTTGGGTTTTGTAAGTGGGGCTAAAGTGGAGCTGAGAAATAAAATGTATTAAGCAGGCCCATAAATAAATGGAATCATGAATTTATGGTACAGAGACACATGCTATATGGAGGAGGAAACACCCAGAGAGTAAAGGTCTTCAAAGAGGACTGCGTCAGTGTTTACATCACATCCTAAGCAGAAGCGTTTCTACTCTTTTAGACTGGGATGTTGTTTCATGGTGAGGAGCTGAATGCCTTTGTTAGTTACAAGTATTTATGGTGTGTACTTTTTATTTGAAGCCACAAGTTATTCCAGGTAGGAGGACTCAGCCTTTCAGCCATAGGAACAGATGAATTTGTTCCATTTATGAGTAGGATAACATCTCTAGGGTCAAAGGTCTGCTCCTGAGAAGATAGCAGCATTTTCTTGTTGCTCATTGATAGCTGTGATCCACTTCACACTTGATTTGGTATGCCATCGGCTCAGCATCACAGATCCCTTGTGCTTACCGGGCTTTGACTGATGCAGTCATTTTTTCTTATGGTTGTCCTGATTGTCATTTTCTGGCAAATCCTTTCTTCCTTTTTGCCTGGTAAAATACAGAAAATTCAAACTGAATCAATACACTTTTTTGTAATGTATTTGCTATTAAAAAGGTAAAACTTTTAAAATAGTTACAATAATTATAATTTATTATCATTAATGTACATACTGAAACTATGACTTCCATAATGAAATACTTTTTTTTGAAAAAAAATCACATCTATTAATAAATACTTCCCCTGTAGAATTATCGATTTTAAAGCTGGCATCAAGTGGCCCATTAAGCCATAGAGATTTTATAAACATTTAAATATTAATGTGATTTTAAATTTTACATAAGTTTCAAGTAATTTTAATAGTCTTAGACTTAATTCTGGCTTAATAGGAGTAGTGAGTGCAAATAAGATTTTGATTCTGCATTTTAGAAAATTTTCAGAATTTAACATTTGAGAAGGTAAAGCTGTGAGTGTGATTACAACCTTGATTGTATACAACCTATTTTGTATATTTACAATTTAAATGGAACTATATAACTTGAATATATGTTTGAGAAAGATGTCCTCAAGGGAGCTTTGAAAGAGAGCGATTAATATATTTGCTAAATGCAGTACATTTTTTACCACCAGAACTGAAGCATGTAGTACTGAGTCAGGATACAGACCGAAGATTGGGGAAATATTCTATTTGTAAGTACATTCTGGGAGATAGTGATAGGAGAGGTTTTTTTCTTTTATTTGAAAAACAAAGCCGTGCAGGGCAAAGCCATTTTTACTGCAATAAAAATCACGTTCTAGTACTGCAACAATTAAACGTCACTCTTTCATGCTGCACTCCGTATCAGGCTGTTGATGCTATTTATGTAACAGAGGTTATGTAGATCCCCTGTGTCACTACCCATCAGCATAAGGCACTAGTTTGCTATGCAGCTAGCCCAGAGATCCAGCATATAAAATAATAAGCAACATTCATCAGTTTCTCTGCCTTCAGCACATGTCTTCATGGTTGGGTGTACACAAAAAGAACAACTTTTTTGTTCCCCAGAAGACTGTGAGCACTTCTATAAGGTAATTCAGCTCCGAGTAATCAAGATATTCTGCAACCACAGCTCCAGTGGGTATTTAAAAAGTAGGTTGGCTGCAGAGCGCAGCTAGAGGCTCATCTGCGCGTTGCAGGAACAAACAAGAGGCTGTGACTGAACGAGCAGATCACTGTACTATCAAAGCAGTTAGCCTACAGTATTTGGTTTTCCTTCCTCAGCAACACTTCAGAAAAAGAAGTCCTGTGGTATTTCCATCAGGAAGCACTCGACAGTATGAATAGTCATAAATAATGCAATCTTTGTACCTTTACAAGTCAGAGAGAGAGAGAGAGAGATGACATTTCAGCATCTGAGGTGCTAATGCCTAATGAAAAAACTGCTGCTATCTTTTCTCTCTCCCACCTTCAGCTGTCAGGAAGATCTGCATTCAGTAACAGGTGTGCTGTTGTTACTCTCTCCTTGTTTGAGTTAGGAGTTTCTGTGACTTACCTATCCTTATAAGCAAAGAATTTTGATCGTAGTGCGACAGTTCTGCAACATTTAGTAATTTGTGGTGTAAAGAGTATTTATGAACACATGATTGTGATTTCACGTTTCCCTCCCCAACATTTTCATAACTTTGTAAAACAGTTTATTCATGACAAATAAGAAATATGGCGAAAATTGATATCTGCAAAGATGAGAGCGAGCAGTAATGTAAGTAATCTTGCTCTGTTGTAAGGCAAAACCAGTTCAGTCATTAAATTCAGAGACCTGGGATCAGACTTAGAATCTCTTGGTACCAGTATTCAATATGATGATTTTTTTTAAGTAACATTTCTCATTACAGCTACCATGTACATTAAATTCACATATCCAAACCAATTTCAGAGATGAACAGGAGGAAGAACCACCAGCAGCATATACCATAAATGGATGAGCCTAATTCTGACATGTGCTGAGCAGTGAACCCTAACCAGGCTTTAGAAACCCACTGATCTAGGAGGCCAATGGGGATCAGCATCGCTCAGTATCAGGCCCAGATCCATTAACTGCGTTGTAACATTTAAAGGTGATGACAGCTATAGACATATATCAAACGGTGCTTACACTATTATTGAAAAAAAGAAAGTACATTATTAAAATTAATACCTGGTTCACAATTAATACTATCAGTAGGCACTACTGGACTAATGGCAAAGGGTAATAGACCCAATCCAGAACCTGGCAGAATCATTAGGAATGTAAGTTTCTCATGAAATAAAAACATTTTAATATAAATGACATTTCATTAATTCTTACGCTGCCAACTGCAATTTTTGTTTATCAAAAGATGATGAGCTTTCCCGTTAGTCTTCCAAATTTAGAAACTCTGCAGCTGCTTTCTTGAAGTCTCACTAAGGAAGGGCTAAACTTTGCTACTGTCCTGGTTATCATAAAACTGCAATGATGCCTCCTTGTAAACCAAACTTTTGCAATTAGTTACTCTATGGCAAGGTAAGAATTAAATATGCGCACTCACTTTGCATGCATTGAATCAAACTCTTTCAGAGAGGTTATTTGTTCTCATTAAAACCCCAAGGTGTTGCAAGCTGTATTTATAAGTACTCTTTCAAAACCCCAAAGAGTTGCAAGCTCTATAAGTACTTTGTAAGTACTACATTTAACTGCTTCACCACAGAGCACATGCTTTCCGTTAAAATGAAGGTAAAAGAGCATATAATTGTATGAATCACATCTGGGTTTTTAGCAGGCACATCAGCAAGTTTTTCTGAAGTATAACATTGCCTTTCCTGAGGCCAGAGACTATGGCCAAAATAAATCTTCCCGGTCAACAGAAAACCAGTAGCCAGTAACTCTTTAGGCTAATTTTCTGAATAAAGCCAACCTAATTTGGGGAGGGTTTATTAAATAATTTTCAACATAGCTTATCACATTAGAGAAAGAATATTGATTAATAAGATTTTAGCACAATTCTGCTAAGGTTTTTGGGTTTTTTTTTTTCCCCTGATGATTCTCTTTTTTAAAAAATAAAAAATGTTGTATTAAGATAATTGAAATTTTCTGTTTGGAGTACAACTTAAGAACCATACATGCAGTTCACTTTCAAAGCTTTGCATAACTTGTAACTTGAGTGTGGTTCTGTTTTTGATAAGTAGGAATATTTCCCCTTATTTATTTTTTATTTATTTATTATTATTGTTACTGTTATATACAGTACATTGCACTCTGAACGTTACTAAATAGCTGTGCAATATGTAGTTATAAGTCTATGACTTCCTACTCAATATGATTGAGTAAACCATTGTCTAAAAAATTCCAAAGACTAATTTGCTTCTATATTTTAAGTCTAATGTTGAACACAAAAAGGGGCGGGGGGATTTTCTTTGTCATTCAACAAGCTCTTGATCTACAATATCAATTTTATAAAACAGTGTTTTGGTTTTATGTATACATAATTATATGACTCTTTAATAAAACTTCTCCCAGTCAAAATGGCAGAGAAAATCAATTTGCTCTCAACTGACTTTTAAAATCACATAAATTATGAAACCTTTATATAAGCTTGCATCACAATTATATTTTAAAGTTACACACTCAGAAAATGTGAATGTATTCCCAGATATTAAAAAGTCAATTTTATAGAAGGGTTGATAAGGTCAATGTTACTGTAACTTCTCATTTCACAGAATCACAGAATGTTTGGGATTAAAAAANTTTTTCCCCTGATGATTCTCTTTTTTAAAAAATAAAAAATGTTGTATTAAGATAATTGAAATTTTCTGTTTGGAGTACAACTTAAGAACCATACATGCAGTTCACTTTCAAAGCTTTGCATAACTTGTAACTTGAGTGTGGTTCTGTTTTTGATAAGTAGGAATATTTCCCCTTATTTATTTTTTATTTATTTATTATTATTGTTACTGTTATATACAGTACATTGCACTCTGAACGTTACTAAATAGCTGTGCAATATGTAGTTATAAGTCTATGACTTCCTACTCAATATGATTGAGTAAACCATTGTCTAAAAAATTCCAAAGACTAATTTGCTTCTATATTTTAAGTCTAATGTTGAACACAAAAAGGGGCGGGGGG
>VXBZ01002207.1:217347-262087 GCA_013399135.1 Heliornis fulica
AAAAAAAAAAAAAAATCAGTATTTTGGCTCCAGAAATTACATACAAATGGTTCAGAATTAATTAACAGGTTTAGAGTTGTATTTCAAAATGTCATTGAATTAGGAATCACCTTTATGGGAGAAAATCCTTATTCTTTTGTGATGAAAATCACATAGGCAATATTTTAGAGTCAGCTTAGCAATAAAGAGAATGTTTTAATTATTTTAATTGAGATAACTTCTAATTTTCCATGGATTGTTTTTTGAGATATTTGGTTATACTCCAGAACAATTAATGTTAAAAATCACCATGTCAGCAGCCAAATGAAGCAAGACCTTTTAATAGGAATAGTTAGGTAACTATAACAACTGTATGTGATTTGTGCAGGGAGTGCATGCTTTTTCTTTCTTTATGTCCCAGCAACTGAGGTTAAAAAACAAGCCCTCCAAAACTGAAGCCAAACTAGCCTGTACTGCAGCCTTCATCACTTACAGGTCTTGCAGCAGCCATCATTATACGTCTGCACAATTCCTCCATTCTAGGAAAATAAAAGGAGAATAGATGAAAAAAGAACGATGCAAAGGCGATCTGTATCTCAAGACGTTCCATATTTTAATGTCTTGCTAATAGTAGTAGTATCACTGAAATCAAGAGAATTTCACAGATATGATTAGCTAAATGTTTCGTTCACAAATTCTTTCCAGCCTTTAGCATTAAAATTGACTCGTCACTGTTTATCTGATCTGATCTAGTATTGTTTGAATAAGCCACTTTGTTTCTATGAGCATCTTTTTTTGTATCATCCACTACCGTCTATTTCCCCACCACTGAGATTTATCAGGATAGTTACAAAAATTAATGTATCCAACTTTGTTTTGCTGCTGATGTAAAAGTATCTACAGTGATCATATGCCAAAGAGAAAATCATTATCTAATACATAGCCCTTCACAACATTAAATATATGTATATATATTGATTGCTAGTTAGAAAGTGAAGAAAATTTCCCTTTGAAACTGAAAAGCAGTGTGAGAGGAACAGAGAGAGATAGAGAGAGAGGCTGTCAGAATTGGATGTAACTGTGCAAGCCAAGGAGCGTGCACAATTCTAGTGCATAGCCCAGAATTGCATATCTAAATGCAACTACCAGTCTCACAATAACAACAGACAAAAGACATTTTTAAGCTTCCATCTTTTCATGCTGGCATTCATTTTTATCTCATTACAGAAAAAATACTGAATAAGTTGTTCAAGAACCTCTTAAATGAGCACTTAAACTCAGCCTCCTAAATTCATATTCCTAAATGAGCCTGAGCTCCCTGTTAGAAGAGTTTTCTCATCAGCTACTGGCTCAAGTCATGAGGTTAATGTTAGGGCTCTGTTTTTCAAAACCTTAACCACTATTACCAAGGAAAGATCCTAACAGACATAAGGGTTCCAAGAAAGTAACTGAGGCATAAAGTCACAGTAGAACAAGCATTAATTTTAGATAGAATACCTTCTTCAGGATTGGAAGCCATAAGGAATTTTTAAATGCAGTGGATAAGTGGGAATTAACAGGAACATAGATAACAGGACTGTAAATCCTCACTTACATGTTTTTACTTACCGCTTTCTCAGTTTACAGAAAGTGCATGAGCTATATATGCGTTGTCAAGTGCAAGCCCAATTCCAGATCAGTTATTCTCACTTACCTCCCCCAAAGTACAAACCTTTGTACACTCAGTGTCATTAAAAGGAGGGCAGACAACACTTGATCCCAGGACGATAGCCCCCACAGCAGTCTTTGCACACTTGTAGCTGATGCAGTTGGAGCTCCAGGTGCTTCCTTCCTGAATATAAAAACCAAACCCGTTGTCAGGAAACCCAAAACATTTCAACTTTATGTCCAACCCAAGATGTCCACTCATGCTGTAGCACCTACTGGAGCAGAAATCTTCTTGCAGACCACCCATAGGCAGCAAGGGGAAAGACTTTCCTCTTACTACCAGTGGCTACTCCTCCCCACAACAACAGCCCTAGTCCCCAGCATGCTGCTCGGCAAAGCTCTCCTAGTGCAGAACAACAGGGCTCCACACCAGAAATATGGTCAGATAGTGTCTTTCACTCCAGAAGCTAGAGAAAGCATGAACCAAGTCATGACCACATCTAAATTTCTTTGTATGTGGATGTTGGAAGCAACATCCGGATCCTGAAACCCAGAATTTTAGGATTTGCACACCTTTCTGTAGAAACCAGAATGAAGAGTGGACCTTGGAAGAGATGTGAATTCAGAAGTTCCCAACTCATTGAAATCATTGTATATAACTTGATCTGAACCCTACACTGCACTTAGAGCAGCCCTAAGTAAATGGTGACATTCACATGTCTTTGTAGAAAATGCTACAATCAATAAAATAAAATACTCACATAGTGTGAAATGGTGGGTCTGTAATAAACACACTTTATTCCTATCATATGTCATAAACAGTCCTTAAGTGCATAACCAGCAGTAAGGAGATGACTGACATACACCTGTTTACTTTATCATTATACTTCTCTGTCTCTGTCCAGAGGCATTTACCTCATACACAATTAGTGTTCCATTCTCAGCGTGAAATGGGCAGGACACATTTTGACAGGTGCCACAGCAAGTATGGTGACTGGAGGAAGGAATGTATATTTGATACTGGAAAGAAAGGAAAACCAAAAAGAAAAAAAAAGGTAAAGAAGAGTATTTTTTAAAATATATGGTATATGAAATTTCATTGATTTCTAAAACTAAAAATACTGAAATACCAATAGGAACAATATACAGATGGATGAATGCATATGCTTATATCACTTTATGCACTATAAATTGCCTCTCAAAACAATCTTGGAGACACAGAACACACATTATCACTGTTAAGTTCTCATGTTCCTGCTGAGCAAACAGGACTACCAAAAGTCTTCACTCTTTTACCCTAATGGTGTAGTTGTGTTCAGAAATTGCATCATTCCAGTATTTTAAGAATACTCACAGCTTCACATCGCTGGGAACAGTTCACCATTGTAAAATGCATCGCATTGTAGCCTGTGTTGTGATCTTTTTCCTGTAAACACTGTACAGTGTAACAAAGGTCTCCATCCAAGTACTGAATCACTGACTGTCCAGGATTCAGTACTGTGACCTCTTGGAAGATGCACACATCATCCTTCTCTAACAAGAGAAATAAATGTTACCAGAGGAGAAAAAAAATAAAAATCATAAACTAAATTAACAGAATCACTGTAGACAAAAGTAGGCCAAAATCCTATGCTTTGCAAAACTTTCCTAACACTTAGATGTGGTCACTTTGTGGTTTTAAGTAGTAAACAGGAGAGGGAGGAGGTATAATCAATCCTTAGAAAATACTACAAAATGCAAAACTGCCTAAAACTGATAGTGTTCTTACTATGGAAGAAAAAAAAACCCCAATCTCTTGTTCTTAAAGAATAAAGAGCTAAGCACACTACATGAACAATTCTGCACATCACAAAATGTGGCTTTCCTGACAATTAAGCCAGCATGTCCACGATTACCTGTGGGACAGTATTAAGCTCAGGCTGTACAGTTTTGCTTCCAGAGGCAGTCTAGCCTCGGCCACACTCAGGATTGCAGCATGCCTCAAGCATCCTCAGCTGAAATCTAGTCAGCACTGGGTAGCTGAGTGGTGGAAAGGAGCAGAGGTCTGCTCTGAAGGCTGGGCACCTACCCCCATGCTGGCTTAGCAGATCTGCAGCTGTGACACGAGATGTTGTTTCACTTGTGCTTGACAGTGGGCTAGAAGCAGTCACACCACTCACACTTCACTAAGGTCACCAACCTGCCTCCTACCTGCCTGTCAGCAGAGAGACAATACCTGACTCTGAAACCATGAGTGTTTACGACACTACACCCCTTCGGAACAGACACAAAATGGATGGGATAGCAGACAAAACGCTACATTCAGAAAGGAGAGCATAATCACATATCCAGGTAGACACCCATAAAATCAAGATAAGAGTGCTTATATTTGAGCAGGTTATTACTACCATCCTTTTTCTCCTTTCTTTGCATGTTCCTTTTATTAAAAACAAACCAAAGCAGACAGGAATATGTAAAAGTTACCACAGATGTAGTGAGTGCATCCACAAACACTGGCAACACTCTCATCTATCTTTTTAACTTCTCCCTGAGTACAAAAAGATAAAAGAGTTTGCCGAGTTGTGCACAGTTAAATGCAGTGCTAAAAAGACAGTTTTTCTCTAAAAACACAAAATATTACTTTACATCTTCCACTGCTTCTTTCATGAAAGAGAAAGATTGCCATGTATCCAAGAAACAGTGGCATGTTCAGGGTCATTCATTATATTTAACTTTAAATGGGAAGAAAGCCCTTCATTTTTTTTCCAGGAATGCATATAGACAGACGTTTCCTGAGATACAGAGTTATTTCAATAATAAACTTATTAGCAAAAGACTGCCCTCTAGGAATTTTTGTCCAAAAGACAGGTGGAAATGATGCAAATTTTCACCTCCTGTTTAGACTTGCCATTTTGCAGTCCTCACGGGGCAGGAGGAGAAGGACCAGCTACGGGCACTTGATAGGAATGTGCTCTTTGATACTATGGGAATAATGGCGCTGTGAACATTCATTCATAATTATTTTCCAGTCACAGTCTTTATTATGAGGAAGTATGTGAGGAGCAAAATATTTATGACTTCTCCTATCAGCTAAATTCAGTAATGTTAAATAATTTTAAATAAAAGCATAAATAATTAACAAAATAACACATTTCTCTGGATGATCTGTATTATCCTAAAGCTCATCCCTCACTAATGATAACAAACAGTTAGTAATTATTTGCATGGAAAAGCTTCCCAGCATATTGTTTCAAGTCAACATTGAACAGAATAGTATTACAGTGGCTTTTCATCTTTTCATATCTTAAAACACGCAAAGTGAAATTTCCTCAGGGAATAGTTGACACCTCTGTGCAGAAATTTGATGGAGCCACATGCTTGAGCTGGGGACTGGGAAGCAGAGTCCCAGCCTGACCCTGGTCACACATATCAACCTTTAAATCTAACGGCGACAAAGAATGGAATGGGAGGTGTAATAGGGCTGAATACTGTTAATCAAAGTACCTAAAAGATGGTGCTTACCAATTTACAGGTCAGCATAGTAGCGTTCTCACAGCTACATTCTGAGAGGAGAACAAGAAAAGCACATTAGGCAGTTCGCTAGTCGTTACCTTTTGTCAACAGCAGGGGCTAAGGGATAAAGTAATAATTACCACAGTGCCATTCTGGGCAGCACTGCCCAGGTAGCTTTTCCTTCACAAGCGTCATGTCATCCGTGCAATTCATAGGAGGCTTAGAGCAAAGATTTTCATCACAAACTAAATGGGGCATTGAGGAAACAACAGGTAAGGTACTAGAATTTACTCAAAATGCCTTTTAATTTTCCAGTTTATATTTCTCTTGATAAACTATTCTAAAAATAATAACATATTTAATAAATTTTTACTGTGTTTCTTCAGCATTTCAACTATTCTTGGAACTGAAAAATAAACCAAAGTTTTTCAAAAGTGCTTTAGTTGCCTTAGAACACTTTTTAATTTTCAGAAAACATCACACAGCAATCATTTTATATTCTTCCTACTTCACAGTGCTCAAGCTGACAACAGTTACCAAGACAGGTGAAATCATGGCTTTTGGAAAAACATACTACTTTTTTTTCTTTTGTTTCATCCCAGCTTTGCGGCAAAGCACATTTCACTAGGATAGCAGGGAGTAACTGCCCTTCTGGGATGACACTAATAAGAGAATACTTGCCTGTTTTATCAGAGGATGCTTATTGGGACTCTGAAAAAAGACTGCATACTAACTTTCTAGATGTTATAAGTTGGCAGAGTCAGTGATAAAACTTCACAGAAACGTTCACCTGGGTACATGTACTAGGAAAAGACCAAAATGTGGAACCATCTTAAGTAAAAAGCACTAAGCTCTAAACTTACTGGGAAGTAATTTAATTAATTGAAATTACCCAAAAACTGCAATATGACAAGGCTTAATGCAGGAATACTCCACCAATCTAAATTAAGCAGTTATGCCAATAGCCATTAGTTAAGGACATACAGTACAATTTCGGTGCTTTTTAAGGCTGGCAAAGTGATGAACTTACACTGCAAATATTTTTCTCCTGGCTGCTCACAGTTTGAATAGTAGGTATCTGAGCAGTATTTGAAACCCTTGGCCTAGTCCTTCTGAAAGTTAACACTGCAAAGAAATTGGCTAAAAATGGCACAACAGAGGAATAACAACATCAAAGCTGTTTTATTACAGGTGTTTTGGTAGACAAACAACTGAATATTTCTACTCCAAGGGTGGGATCAGTTTCCCATTAACATACAGTATTTAGATCACTCTGAGAGTAGCTGTATGCTGTCTGGAAATAAACAGCCTCTCCAGACTCCACTGACTGGGTTGGTTAAACCACCACTGAGTATAGTAAGAACTTTGAACTTACCTCAAATGCAGACACGCTCATTTAGATCTGTTAAACTCTATCTGAATCCCTCCTAAATAATGAATTTGGAAAATCTCCACGTACATATACTGTCATTTTTACTAAATTTCATAACATATTGAACTGAAAACTGTTATACTCACCACAGTAGTAATGAGGACAACAGTATTGTATGGTGTCAAGGTCTACAGTGAGAATTTCCCCTTCATTACACAAGGGAACAGGCTCAATACAGGATTCACAAACTAAAAAAAAATAAAAATTAAGACCTTTACAAATTTTTAAGTACTGAACATGTGCTTAACCATGTGAATTCTGTTTAATAGAAGTCATATGATGTTTGCTCACTTTTATAACAGAACTTTTACGTATTGACATTCAAATATAAATGCATAACAAAGTTCAAGTATAGTGTTCAAGTTTACATGGAAATAAAAGATCCCAAAACCCAAGATTAATTCATGCTTCAGTCAGCCTGACTTGTGTGAAGTCACACTGAACTCTCCAAGGATTCCTAGCTTCCATGACTAGCTTTGGAATTACAGACTGTTTTTAAAAATACTTAGATATTCTTTATTTATCCATAAAAATATTAGGGGATTCTTACCACAGAGATAAGAGAAACAACAGGGATCTTCTTGTTTTGCTTCAACAATGAATTGATCTTCTCTACAGTCCAGGTGGGAAGCATTGAAACAAACTGAAGGATCACATTCTGTAGGGTGTAGAATAAACAGTAATTTAAAGAATACTAAAAAGATAAAGAAAATATGTTCTTCATCTACTTAGTAAAAGTAAATAACCCAAATTGACTGTAAATCAAAAGTGACACAGAACACCAAAAAATATTGGAGAATCTGGAAAAAAAATCGTCTGGTGCTATTCCCAATGTTCCATTCTGTTAACAGTCAAAACACCCTGTAAGGCAAATTTTCTTACAACACATAATATGAGTGTGGAAAATGCCCCAGTAACTGTGTTTGTGCATTTCTCTTACCACATCGGTACTGTGGACAGCAGGACAAGGGGTGGTAGCCTACCACTAGTTTTTCATTGGGTTTGCATGTTGGAGTAGTGGCATCACACAATGACATGTTACATTCTGTGGGATAAAACACAATCAACTTTGACACAGTTGAGCAGATACAAATGTAATTCCTACAGCTCAGGATATTCATACCATCTAGTATAGAGATCCTCAAACTAAGAACAGACCAAGTAAGCTTAAAGTGCACTCTATACCCTATACCATAACTTAGACCTCCAAGCTCAGCCCAGGGCTGGTACAGCTCCATTCATATGGCACAGTGCAAGTGCAGTTACATCCCTCTTAAAGCAGGTATTTACTTACTCTGCTTCCTACACATGAAATCAGCTAAAACAGTGAAACATTCCTTAAACAAACTGACAATATGATGTCTGTTACAGGTATCTAACTAATGAGCAGAAGCACTGTATTGCACGGACCATTTATTCTCATTTTTCCTGAAGATGTTGTAAAGAAATAAGTATATTGGTTTAACATTTTAGTTTGTTTTATTTAACAGCACTGGCCAGACAGAGTGATAGTATTCAGTGATGGATCACAGAATACTGCTGCTCTTGTAATATGCTAAAGGATAATGCTTTTGACACCAAAGCACTAATCAGAAAAGCAAACAGGCTCTAATGACTGACCCAACTACCAAGGTGCTTCTGCTATCAAGTAGTTATCAATTTATTTTAAATTCATTTTTAACCAAAGTTTGGTTTTCCTAGTGGACTTCTGAGTAAACAAAGTATTTCAGTAGGTCAGTTCCCATCAAGAAAAGAAGCTAGCTTTGCTGGCCCAACCAGCTACAGGTACCTAAAAATCACTTCTTGAAAATATTACCTTGAAGCCTGACAGGACTGTCATCTGCCAGCAAATGTCAAGCACTTACCTTATACTTCTGTTACTGAAAACAAGTGTGGCACATACCACAAACTTTCTTTGGACAGCAAGCTCTCTCTTCAATGACATGGACGATAACTTCCCCTTCCCTTTCACAGGCTGGTGGTGGATCCTCACTGCATTCTGGTTCTACAGCGACAATGCTTCCATTTTCTAAACAGTTGTACATGCAACAGCCTCTCATGGACCCATTCCAGAACTCCCCAGCAGAGCGGGGCTGTCCTTTGTTATCTGTACATGCTGAGAGAAAAAGCATTTTAGCCCTTCAATGAGTAGAGAGCACAGATTTTCTGTGCAACTATGAATCGTATAAAACTATTGCATAAAATACAAGCACTGTGGAGCAACAAGGTCAAGGAATCCAAGAAAAGATGATGACCTTAAAAACCCCAAAAGAACAAATGCTTTTCTCTGGATGAAAAGAAATGCTGAGTGCAAGGGAAAGAACCTGATCATGCTAATCCTTCATGAGTGCTCCAGGAAAGAAAGCCTGGGAGCTACAGAAGAATGACCATTATCTTTCACCAACAGAAGTACAACAGCACTGGGTCTTGAATCCATGTGAGCTCAAAGCACAAACTGCTGCAGCTTGACATAAAGCTAGGCTCTGTTGAAGGGAGCAGTGTCAGATTCAAACTTACTGAGTACTGACATGGATCTTAAACATGGTTTACATGAACAGTGAGTGGTTAATATTATCATATCTGCAAAAATGGTCTATCTTGCTGCACTTACTACATTTTTCTTCTGGCATACAGAGGTCAGAGTCTGTTCTGTGCAGAATAGTGCCATTTTTACACACACAGTCTTCCCTTAAATAGGAACAGGAAGAATCTTCATAGAACCATTTATTCAAGCATGTCTTGGCTTCACAGGGTTGCATACAAGGCTGGTACTCCTTGCCCTCAGGACAACTCAATGCTACAAGTCATAAAAGTAGGACAGAGAGTGCTGCTGTTATTCTTTCAGCATTTCATTGGATAGACAGGTAGTGAGAACATGCAAATGTACCACAGAAAGCATACACTCACATTCTTAACAGCACTTCAGGTAAGCAACTCATTCAATCAGGATTAAAACTGATTCATGACACTGACTAAAACAATACATCTTAATAAATCATACCCTGACTTAATAATACTGTGATAGAATGAGATAGTACTTCTGGTAACAATAGAATTAGACTTTTAACTCAACTGTAAACACTTCAGCAGTATAAAGTCACAATGGGGTATAGAACATGACTATCTGCTTACAACAGTAATCAGGTGTTCTCCATTTGATGCAGATGTTGTGCTTGTTGCATAAAGCCACATATGCAGAAAGTGCATCACACTCATAATTCCAAAAATAAGTACTGTTAATCCACATTTTCTCACAAAACTCCTGTGGTGACACCTAGGAACATATTGCAATTGAGAAAACAAGTGGTAGAGCTTTCTGTAATTAAAATAAATCATTAATTACAAGAAATAATGCAGCTGCAAGGAAAAAAAATCACAAGCAATGTCTAAAGTAAAAAGTAGCACTTTTTCTTCAGAACACTATTCTGCTAAACTTAAACTGTTACATTTTTTTATGTTCATTAGCATGCACAGAATGCAGTCCTAACGAGGCTGTCACACCACTTAAAAGAACTTTTGCAGTTTAGCCCTGTCAGCTAAAATGTCAACAATCTCAGCTACACAAAGCTGCTTAATAATTCGTTCGCAACAGGAATTTATATCCTGTTGCGAACGAATTATTACTGAGTGATCTGCCTCTGTGTCTGTAGGACCCAATTGCCTCGGTCTAAATGTAGGTGCAGATATGTCTAAATGCAGGATAGGCCCAACCTATCTTACTTCTGTTGGTTTTATTTGCATAAGTGTATAACAAGGTGGGAAAAGTCAGGTTTTGTTTCTATCTGCCTGTTCACTGCTGTGCTGTAGCCCAACTTTCCCTGTAGTTTCAGCAGATCTTCAAGCACTCGCTCACATCTGCCATACAGTTCACTACACTGATGACTCTGTTACCTATCCTTGTCCAATTGCTACACACTTGTGAAGCACCCAGGACACTCAAATCCCCTCTCGCTCTGCCACCATGAAAGAAAACAAATTTATTAGTCAATGAAGCAAGTGCTCAACAATTTTGATGTCACATCAGGTTTTGCTATAAACCAGGAGAAGATGCATTTGCATTGTATATGATGCTGTGAGAGTTAGCCTGGAAACAGATATGAAGAAGGAGTTCTGACCACTCACCTTCCCTTTAAGTATTTTAAAATGTGATACGATAAAACAATTGTGAAAAGCATCCTGCTACCCACTGGAAAATATCTATTAATTTTTTTTTTTTTAAATCATCTCTTAAACTGCTTTCAGAAGATAACTCTCCATTTTTTTTCTACCTGGGGAAAGTGAGGAGAGGTCTTGGGAGAAAGAAGTCCCTTGAAAGAAGGGACTCAGCTCCCTGCAATACCCTCAACAATATTTGTCTGTGATGAAAACGAGAGTAACACAACACGAACCAAGGGTGGAAAGGAAGAACAGCAAGAATGACTAAGGAATCTGGGCACATCTGCTCCTGACAAAGAAAGAGCCACTTGACTAATTAATCCTTTTTATTTTTAATTGAGGAAGTTATTTCAGACTTCAGAGCTTTTGGGCTTCCTCACTTCCCGTTCTGCGAAGCATCTGTGCTGCACTACCCACCTCTTGTATTAGTCTGCACACTATAGCCATGTTCCCTTAAGAATGAACAGTGCCCAGAAACAAATGATAACGATTTCTGTAAGAAATGCTTCCAAAATGTCAGTGTGAAAATGACTCTGGCAAATTTTATAAAACTAGAGATTTGTTTCATCATAATTAGTCTCAAACTGTATGAGTTTCTGTAGTATGCAGCAGAAACACAGGGCTTTCAGTTCTAGTGGCCAAGCATTTATTAAAAATAACTCTTTCATTATGCATTTGTGTTGAGAAGATGATCTGTTGTTTTTCCTTTGAGCTTTGCCTACTCAGCAATAGGAAACAGCATAATAGCATATGGATCCATATAGATGTATATTTACAACAGACAACATGACAGATGTATTAAAGCCACACATCCAGTTGTCAACACATGAAAATAAACAAAATGAGCAAAACATGAAAAATGTGTATATCTCACTCTTTTCTTAACCATACATCTTTTATTGAAATTTGCACCTGGAATTTCTCTGATCTTCATACTCACTTTCTGGTGACAAGGCATGAAAATGCTTCTGTTTAACAGTTCCATACAGTATGTGCAGTTATCTTCAGTACAGTTTCTTACTGGCCTCCTGGTTGTTGCATCAAATGATTTCTCAATTTCCCAACTCTTAATGAATGCTTCAATCTCCTCCCTATTTGTAATTATGGTCCTGTTTTGCATTTTCAGATCATCAGTAGGGTCTCCATTACACACCCCTGCAGACAGAGTATCACATTCAAAGCATGAACAAAATCCCAGGGATTGATCAACCAGAGTCCCTATATCCTTTTTCACTTTCCTTCTGCATTTCTAACCACACCCTAAGTCCTCGCCTCCATGCTTCCATTCCCTGCACCACGATACACCCCAGGGTCCCTTGTTAGATCCGAGCAATCCCAGTGCGACAGGCTCTGTTATTCTCTCAGGCAGCATGGAGATGGTGTTTGTGTGATAAGAAGCACTTGACAGTTGCACTGCTTTACAGTATTCTTAACACTCTGCTTCTTGCTGCTGCCCTAATGCCAATCCACAAACTGTGCTGGCATTACAGAACTGCAGGATCAATAAAAATAAAGCAAATTTACTAGATAGACCCACCGGGGCGGGGGGGGGGGTATCAGTTTGAGGAGGAGAGGATAAGAGAATCCCAGTAGCAAGTGGCAGAAAATAGCAAAGAAGCATGAAAGGAGGCTTCAGCCTTTACTGCAAAACAGCAGGTAGAGCAACACTCTACAGTAGAGGTTGGAGTTGTCTGCATAGTCTTCCTCTTTCTGTCTTCTCATGGCATAAAGAGTAAACTGTTCTATAACAGTTCTACATTTTAACTCATCTCATCCTAATCTTTTTCAGCATGCATAGGGAAGATGACATGATAGTAGCTGCAAGGGCCTATCTAGGATAACTTTCTTTTTGTTCAAGTAGAATATAGTAATTGATTTTAAACAATCTGGTTACATGTACATTTAAAGCATATTTGAATTGTTTGGTTTTCTTTTAAAACTAAAAGCCTTAAACTTTTTTATAATTTTATGAAATTTTGTAACCTTCAAAAGGTTATAAAAATTCATTTTCCTGTTTAATATGAGGTAGAGTCTATAAAATTACAACACACTGCAAAATGAACATTTTATACTAGCAGAGTTATAAAAATGCTACCAGAGAAGACTGAAACATGCAAAGTTTACTATCATTGTAATCTAAACCTGAGATACCTTGGCACAGTTTTTGGACCCTAGATCCACCCTTAAGAGGTCTGAATTTAGATTCATCATCCTCAGTGGACTTGAACCTTTCCCAATATATACCTTTCATCAGTAATTGTATAGTGATAAGATGCCACTGCTAACACCTGATGGTTATTCTGCTCTCCAGTAATCACTGAAACACACTGTTACTATCAGAAATTCTCCAGCAGCCACTATTCCATTGAAAAATTTTCCTATTCTCTACTTCAACAATATTCTTAAACACGGGCAGATATGGGAACATTTTTTGGAAGTTAATTAGATACAATATACTGATCATTACTTGCTCTGAGAACTATTTTATTATCAAGCAGTGCTTTGAAACAGAATTCTTGGTTCTATATAATAATTATTCTTTATAACAATTATTAATTAGTATAATTTCACAAGCCCAACTCAGATAAGTTTGTCAGTGTAGTTAATGGAAGTCACAAGGAGAGCTATAGGGATAAGTCACAGAACTGAGAGATGTAAATTTTAAATGGGAAATTAACGAATAGGGAAAAAAAAGCCACCATAACCTCACCACAAAGTCCTTCTGTCTTCATTGGTGTGTTAGACTGCAATCCGTACTGTATATCTATGATGCCTGTAAGGTGAGCCCACTTGATGCTGATACCAGCTGGGGTATTGACAACATACATTGCACCAGTATCATGAATACTCAGTCCTTCTTTTGAGAACGGTAATGATTGAATTACAGAATCCACTACTACCTAAAATAAACCAAGTGCATTTTAGTGATAAAAACATATTGTGAAGATGCATTTTATCTGTCTGTACATTTTATATCAAAATATATTTTACTGCCTCTGCCAAATACAGTAACAGTCACAGTGCTTAAATCACAGAGCTTCCCATCAGTGCCATTTCCTATAACTGTAAATGAAGGAGGCATAAGTAATAGTGATACAGAAATCTTTTCTAAGACTTATTTATCACTTATTGTAAGATAAAACAAGGTCACCAAGAACAAAAAAAAAGTCCCATATCCTAAGTATTCAAAGGTATTCTGACCTGTTACTGACTAGCAGGAAAGTATTTATCACATCTTAGAAAATTTCTGTTTAGTTCTAGGTTATCTGTAAATAGTCTCAAATATAAATGTATAGCATGCACACCATTAACTGCTGGAACCTGAACCACAGAACTTATCATAATCCCATAGGACATTCACTGTAAATCTGATCTATTGCATTCTATAACAGGATAGCTCTGCAGCTATCTTTTCAGTGCACACGTTATATACTGATGATATATACTTACTTTTCTTGCTAAACGATTAATGAGTAATTTATATGTGCGTGTTGTTACATTTAGTTTCTTAAAACAGAGCCCTGAAGTGCTCGCAGGGGGAACCTTGGAAGAAAGCAGGCAAAGTTTAGTTACTATTGCAGTGATACAGTACTTAAATACAATTCAGTTACTATTGTAGTGATAGAACAAGGGATAATTGGTTTAAACTAAAAGAGGGTTGATTCAGACTAATATAAGGAAGAAATTCTTCCCTGTGAGGGCAGTGAGGCCCTGGCACAGGTTGCCCAGAGAAGCTGTGGCTGCCCCTTCCCTGGCAGTGTTCAAGGCCAGGTTATATGGGGCTTTGGGCAACCTGGTCTAGTGGAGGTTGTCCCGGATCATGGCAGGGGGTTGGAACTAGATGGTCTTTAAGGTCTCTTCCAACCCAAACCATTCTGCAATTCTACGACTAACATTGTTTTACTAATTATGTGCCAGTGCTATATGGAATTTTTTCGGTATGTATATTATGAATGCCTTTTATAATTAGTAAAAAAAATACTCACTATTTTTCTTATTGAATTTGCACTCTGGAAAACATTAAAAATAGATTAGAAGTGCAGTGATATTTAGCAGCATTCTTATTTGGCAAAAACAAATTTGCTCTCTGTTTGAAGTTGTTCTACTAACTGCCTTATAATTATACTGATTTAATCTATTGCAAATAATAAAAAAACACATTTCCCAGCTAATGCAGTGCACCTTTTTATAAACTATTTTTAGAAACTTGATTTTACATGAAAAATAATATAGGAAAGAGAACACAATGACCTGAACAAGCTGAATTTAAAAAAAAATACAATGATCATATCAATAAAATCCCCTGCCCTAACCTTGATAAAATGGCTGCTATAACAATGCACAAAATTTCTGCACAAGGTTGCAGCTTGTCTATACCATATCTCTGCTGGCATTTAACTAGAGAGGTTTAACACTGAGAGCAACTCATTACCAGCATCATGAGATTCAGTCTGTGCCACAAAGCCCTTTCAAAAAATATTTCGTAAAGTACAGCTACAAACCTCTAAAGCTCATTGGCCTGAGTGGGCTGCATTCACACCAAGACTGAAACCAAGAAATGGTGAAGAGAGCAGTTTAAAAGAAAACCTCTAAAACAGTGTAAGAACCAGGACTTTAAAATCAAGTGTACAGCTACAAAGCGTACAGAGTACCAAATAGGGATGAGAAGGAAAGAAGTCTGATTAAGTTCTTTATCAGGAACCTGTTTATCAATAAATCAAAGATGGAAATACAATCCAATTCCATGGTTGCAGAGATTAGAACAGATTAGAACTATAGAGAAAGCAAAGGAAATGTATGTACAGACTGTTAAGATGATCTGGCCTGATCTAAAGCGGCAGGCTAAAAATAAGGTGATGCTCTCCTTAGGCAACACAGAGAGTTAGACAACTACAAAGAACAACTCATCTCACTAATCCCAATAAGGTATTAATCATTAGTACTTTAATAACGTAAGTATGAAATATTTTTGTGACTATTCAAAATATTATGGTATTTTAATCGTATTGTAAAAATACAGAGAGTTAAAAAATTTGTGGGTAGAGACCCTGAAGTTATTAAAAAATTATGTCAACACTGATAATTTAAAGGGAACTTGCATTTCAATAGCTTTGTAATACAACAATTACTATTTAAACTGAGACAAAATTTTATCTAGGCAGCATGATGATACAAACTTCTTGAAAATTAAATAACTTGCTGTTTATTCATGGGTATGCTTTTATCTGAAAGCTTTAAGTAATAGATTTTTTTTTCAGAATTTATCATCCAATTCTTGTGGAAATTCAAGAACCTTACCTGATTAGCAGGACATTTTTCAATATGAGCAATGATAATTTCTCCTGGTAACCGTACTAAAATGTAGGAAGCCATATTACAGAGGGCTATGTTGTTTCCATCAAACGTAATAACACTCAGTTCAGACAGTACAGAACATTGACCTGAAAAAGAACTGTCATTTAGTGAGGTTACCACAGAACCAAATACAAGGCATTTCCAAAAACATTCAGGTTTAGCCATATTTGCTTTTATGTGATATACGTTCATATTTGTTATGTTATATATGCTCATATGCATATATAATAATTTCATTAAGAAAGCTCTGAACTGGCTGGAGCAATGGGCCGAAGCCAACTGTATGAGGTTCAGCAAGGGGCAGTCCTGGGTCCTGCACTTGGGTCACAACAACTTCATGCAATGCTACAGGCTTGGGAAAGAGTGGTTGGAAAAATGCTTCAACTACTGCATGAACGTGGAAAAATTGCTGGAGTATGTTCAGTATGAGCCGGCACTGTGCCCATGTGGCCAAGAAGGCCAACAGCACCCTGGCTTGTGTCAGAAGTAGTGTGGCCAGTGGGACTTGGGTAGTGATCAACCCCACATGTGCAACACTATTGAGGCTGCACCTCAAGTACTGTGTTCAGGTTTGGGTCCATCACTAAAAGGAGGACATTGAGGTGCTGGAGCATGTCCAAAGAAGGGCAACAGAGCTGGTGAAGAGTCTGGAAAACAAGTCCTATGAGGAGCAGCTGAGAAACTGGGGTTGTTTCGCCTGGAGGAGGCTGAGGGGAGACCTGATTGCTCTCTGCAACTGCCTGAAATGAGGTTGTAGCCACCTGGGGCCTGTTTATTCTCCCAAATATCAAGTAATAGGACAAGAAGAAAATTCCTCAAGTTGTGTCAGGAGAGGTTTAGATTGGATGTTAGCAAAGATTTATTCAATTTGTTCAATTATTTATTATTTATTCAAGCACTATAACAGGCTGCCAAAGGAATTAGTTGAGTCACCATTCCTGGAAGTGTTTAAAAGATGTGTATGTATGGTGCTCAGGGACATGGTTTAGGGTAGACTTGGTAGTGCTAAGTCAGGGGTTGGACTCAATGATCTTAAAGGTATTTCCCAACTTAATTCAATTATTAGATCATTCTATCTTATACTGATGACCTTGTTCTGCAGACAGGATACTGAGCCATAAGCAGAAGCAAGAATCTTATGATCCTCCGTGAAAATACCTTAATCTAATGCTATGTGTTCAGGCTAGGGGAGAAATTTCAAACTGGTGAAAATTTTCACTCAAGACATGTTTTATGGGCAAGGTAAATTAATCTGTACATTTTCAGATAAAATATATGCATTAAAATACACATATTTTTGAGATACTGATAACAAAAGACTGATATGTCCTATCTTGAGAGAAATATTAAAAAGTGTAATCTTGGTTTCAGTGATGCAGCAAGGTTTTTAATTTGACTTCTCTTTGGTTTTTTTTTCCCTTGGCAGGTAGTCATCTGCTAGTTTCTGAAGTTTCTAAATATGAGTAAAACTGCAGTTAGAGCTAAGTGAAATTTTGGATTTCTGTCTTTCAGAAAATGCCAGTATTTCATTTGTTTTCTTCACAAAATGTTGAAAACTCAACTTCCCTACTGATGGAAATTCTGAAAAGTCTCAGCTGGAATACGTTGATGCTCATGTTGCAGATTTCCTTTCAATATTATAATTAAAATCAACATATTTTTACTCTTGATTGTTAACTGAGAATATTCATTGTATTTCATTCTGTTTTGCTGATGAACAGGTCTTTTAAATTTATTCCAGTATTCAAGCTCATATTCTAACTGTTATAAACCCTTACTTTATTACTTGAAACTTACAGATTAAGACTCTGTTGTATTTAAAAATGAAATAGTGACTTACAGGGACATTCCCATTCTGGGCAACAGCTATCAGTGTTAACTTGAACTGGCATTCCTCGAAAACCACAATCTGGCTTCTGCACATCCTTAGGGCAGTTCTTTGAAAGGTTGTATAACATCCAGCTCATATTAACACATATGTACTGGCTACATTTGTCAACAGGTTCAAGGTATCTTGGCTGTCATGTAAGGAAAAAACAATGAAAATCAACTTTACATTCATTGCACTTATGAAGTCCAAGCAATAACTTGTTCATCACCCTGCTCTGAGACAGAATCAGCATATCTACATGACCCCCTCATCAGTTTTTTGGGAATGAATTTGGGGTTTTTGTGGTTCTAACACGTGAAAATGATGAGCATCCATTCACCCACACCCTTCCCGTTCCATCTAACTTTGGTGAAAACCTCTATGTAAAGCATTATGCATTGGGGCTCCTGGTTATATTCAGTAATATTCTGAAGTATTTTAAGAAATATAGAATCATGTATTCCCATAATTTAAAAAACTATGGCAAAGAAACAAATGAAATAAAGACAGGGTGAGATTATGTGAAACACAAAAATTCTGTGGATAAGGGCTTTTTCTCCACTTCAGAACTATAATTCACTCTCTGGAATCAGCTCATAGCTTTAAAAGCCATTTTCTCCAAAACATCCATGTTTCAGAATATAACAGGGTAGTATAATAACAATGATACGGCAATCCTATAAAATAACTGAATATTTAAACATATGCAAATAAAAAAAAAAATCATAGGAGATATTTAAAGTCTCTAGCATTACTTACATACTATAACAAATTGGACTGAAAAGTAACATACTTTAACACAGAGAAACAAGTAAAATTGATCATACCACACATTCAGAAGATGTAGACATCAGTGTGTGCATCATTGTACCAAAGGAAGCCTTGTCAGCTGTAATTTTTTCTGTGCTTGCCAGAAAAGTCTGTGCTTCTACAGGCTCTGAAGAGGAAGGCCGAGCTGTTTCACCACTAGAATGGGTTGAAACTATTATAGTTTGAGTCTGCAGCTCTGTGGACTCTGTTAAACTGAAATAAGGTTTAATGGGTTTTTGTGTTGGGATTGTAAACCAATCTGATGTCGTTACATCCAGAACTCCAGAAAGAGAGAGACTTTTTACTGAGGTTGTATTTCTTGAAAAAGGCAAACTTGGAACAGCAGATACTGTCAAATAAGGCAGAGAAGATTTCTCAGTTGTGGTTGACTTTGTCTTGGTAACATTTCTTTGCTCATGTGAAGTCTGACCACTTTCTAAAATATCCACAGTTCTTTCAAATGAGGTTGCATATTTAATTTCTGAAGCTGTAATTGAAGTACCCTTTGTCTGTGATAATGGACTTGAAGTTGCTTTCATAATCATTATTTTTGGAGTTTCTTTAGTGCTCTTTGAAGCTAGAGTTGTTGCAGATGTAAATAAAGATTTGTGCGGTGCATGCAAAGGTGTTTCTATGGTGGTAGGAACTGAAGATGAAGCCATATAAAATTCCAAATCAGTAACAAAAGAATCAGTGGGTTTTGTACTACTTCTAGAGGCTATAGTAGTGCCAGAAGCAACTAATAAACTGGCTGAAGAGGTAAGTGGTATTTTTGCAAAAATATAAGGTGCTTTTAAAGATGTAGCATTCACTGTTGTATTCGTGATCATTGATGTGGATTGAGTGATGAATCCAGCTGACAATGCTCCATCTTCTTCTGAACTTACTGAAGAACTCTGTTTTCCTAGAGAAACAGTAGAGATACAAGTGGTCTTAGGAGGAAGTAAAGACACGGAGACCCTACTGGATTGGCTTTCTAAAATGGTTTCAAGAATTGTAGGCATTAGTAAAGAGGGAATTATAATGATGTTTTTAGTGCTGCTGAAAGGCTTGTAGAAGGCAAATGTAGAAAAATCTACAGAATTTGCAAAGTTTATAACTGAACTTTTTGAGGTTTCTTGTGTATCTAGAGATGAAACTAGTGTTTAGATATCACTTATGTTATGTGCTAATGATGATGTCCTACTGAATATGGGAATCAATAAAGAACTTGCAGTATCAGATGTCACATAAGATGGTACTGATATTGATAACAAGACTGTAAATAAAGATGATGAGTTTGTAGGAGAAGGATCTTTAGGGATGAAAGTGCTTCAATTTTGTTCCACAGGGTCAGTTTTCAATTTTGTTTGTGAACTGCTTGGGTCCCCTGTAATTTCTGAAATGGTTATTAATGTTGCATTTAGAGGTAATGCCAGTGTCCTAAGAGGGAAGACTGTAGATGTAATGGATTTCTTTGAATTTATAGAAATGGATGACACTGAAAAGGAATCAGTGTGCACTATGTATTTATTTTCCGTGGAGGCTTTACTCACTACAGACATAGCAGCGATTTTTGCATTGACTAGAAGAGTGGAAGCAGTGTAAAGCACTTAGACTGTTAGAGGCAATGGTGACATCTGCCATAGCTTTGGGCTTCAGGGAAGTAATCACAGTATACACTGGTACAGATACTGTGCATGTTACAGGACTCAAAGGAGTGTTTATAAGGATTTGAGAAGCAGTTTGAAGTGAAGATACAGTCAGAACATACAGGTAAAGCAGCAGAAGTAATGCTATTTATTAATGGAGATGTCTGCTTAGGAATAGTTGCTAAAATTTACACTGAAAATAAAATTTGCTTTGGAGAAAAACTAGCTGAAGAACTTGCATTTAATGATGTCAGAGAAGTTTTAGACAAGGGTTTTGCTGTTTCAAAATATAATGTTGTCATTAATCGAGGAAAACTTGTCTCAAAGCTAGCAAATCTAGAAGTCATAGGAATCTGAAGAACAGTGCAGAAACCTATGTTTATTAAACTGCAGTTTGACCAATTCCAGACCTAGTTCTAACAGGCAAAGCAGAGGTAGATTAGATGTGCTTAGGGTCAACTGTGAAGCTAGAAGTACAGTTCTTGTGAAAGTCTGCCAGCCAGCAGAGAGAGACACTTCAGAGGATACTGCTGCTCCCTTAATATGACTGACTGAGGAACTACTACTCTTTGCAATCCCTGCAGGTAGCTCAGTAATGACAAAGGATGGCTTGGAGGTTAAAGTTGTTAATGTTGAAGTAGGGAGAAGAGTTCCTAGATGAGTGGTTGACGCTTTGGGTGTAAATGGAGCTAAGGAAGTGAGTGTTAATAACACAGAATATAGGGTTATTGGAGTAACTGTAGTAATGTGTAGAGTTATAGATGCAGTAGATGGCAGTAGGAGATGTGACTGCTGAGGCTTGAAAAGCAGTTGGAAAATCTGTTGAAGCAGTGAGTTTGGAAAGGACAGTAAAGTTGTCTATGCTATGAAGTACATCAGAATGCTCTACTGTACTTGGTAATGAAAACGTTGAATAAGCAGCTGCATTGGATGCTTCCAGTGAATAAAAGTCTGTAATGGATTGTGTCGATACATTAATTCCCCTTAAGGTTGTGTTTGCCTTCATGGTTATTTTGGCTGTCACACCAGTAGGAGTTGACTCAGTCCTGGAAGTAACAAATAAAGGAGGTGTCTGAGGAAATCCCTCTGTGGTAGCACCCATGTGAGAGATTAACAATGAAGATTTTGTTCCATTTGCTGATTCTGTAGGTGTCACAGGAATGCCTAAAAGGAAAAATGCATGTTTCACTGTATTTTATAAGTTATTGGTAAAGCAAAACAGCAACTTCTATCTCTACTCAAGTCACATTTAAATATTAGCAAATCAGAGCATCATTTTGCTGAGAGGATAGCTTGCCACTGGTTCCAGGTTGCCTGATGACTTTGAGGAACTCAGATGATGCAGTAGGTTTCTAATTTTCTTTACAAATGGAGTAGCTACTTTATTATTATTAGTGATAACCTTGATTTTGCAGAGCAGTTTTAAAGCAACAAGGGAATTCCATGGAAAAGTCAGTAAACCAAAATAGTAAAACATTTGCAATAGCTAGAGTATAGAATATGTTTCCTTCTTTTATATCTTTTTTGTAAGGTAGTATACCATAGGAGATAACTTTGTACTAGCAAATATAAAATATAATGTATTTAATATAAAAACTTATAAAATTAAGAGAAAGCATTAAAATGTAATTCTTATGTTAAAAAAACCCAAACTGTATCCCCAAAACAAGCCAATAATGTGGTATCTTCACACACCAGAAGTTACGAAATAGATTCACTGAATTTTTTAGTGGTGGCTTATCAACTAAAAAGTCCAAATTTTTTTCATAGTACTTCTTCCATTTGAGATCTTTCTCTCTTACACATACTACATACTAGCAGCATTTAGGAAAATATACTTGTGGTGAGTATAACAGCATCATAAAAGGTGAAATTTAAGACATGTTTAAAGAAATCAAAGAGTTCAACATTGGATGTGGCTTGTTTGGATGTAGGAGATGTATTTTGGATGGAAATGGTGTCTATGTCCCAGAGAGGCATTCTTCAACAGACAGATGTTTTGGTAATAATAATAAAAATAAATAAATAATAATAATAATAAAATAAACAAAAATTAATTTAAACTTTTCTTTTCCCTCTAGAGTTATTGATAAGATTATAACAGTATAATAACATATACTTACAGTCTTCTGGATAAACACATTTAAGTGTGAGCTCATCAAGGATCATGTTTTTGGGACAGTATGGCAAGCATCCTTCAACCCTTTAAAATATCACATAGTTAATTCTAAAGCCACGCTAGAAATATAGATTAATTTTAGAATCATTTAATTGTTTAAGTTGGAAAAGGACTTAAAATCTTTGAGTCCAACAATAAAATTAACACTGCCAAGTCCATCACTAAACCATGTTCCTGGACAATAAGTCTACAGGCCTCCAGAGACGGTGATTTAACCACTTCCCTGGGCAGCATGTTCCAGTGATTGACAATTTTTTCTGTGAAGAAATTTTCCATAATAACCAATCTAAATCTCTCCTGACACAACTTGAGGCAATTTTCTCTTGTCTTATTACTTGATATTTGGGAGAAGAGGCCAGCACCCAGCTGGCTACAACCTTATTTCAGACAGCAGTAGAGAGCAATCAGGTCTCCCCTCAGCCTCCTCCAGGTGAAACAACCCCAGTTTCTCAGATGTTCCTCGTAGGACTTGCTTTCTAGACTCTTCACCAGCTCTGTTGCTCTCTCTGTAGAGCCTTCCTACCCTCAGGCAGATCAACATTCCCATGCAATTCAGTGTCTGCAAACTTACTGAGGGTGAACTCAATCCCCGTATGACTGATAAAGATATTAAAGAGAAGTAGTCCCAGTATTGATCCCTTGGGAACACCACTTGTGACCAGGCACCAATTGGATTTAACTCCATTCATCACTACTCTTTGGATGTAGTTATTTTTTATCCAGTGATACATACTCATCCAAGCCATTAACAGCCAGTTTCCCTGAATAAATGCTGTGGCAAACTGTGTCAAAAGTTTTACTAAAATCTAGGTAAACAACATCCACAGCCTTTCCCCCATCCACTAAATGGGTCACCCTGTCATAGAAGGAGATCAGGATTAGCCAAGCAGGACCTGCCATTCAAGAACCCATGCTGACTGGGCTGGATCACCTGTTTGTCCTGTATGTGCCCACATGATAGTACTCAAGGTGATCTGCTCCATATCCCTCTATGGCATTGAGGTCAGACTGACGAGTTTGTACTTCCCAGATCCTTCTTCTGGCTCTCCTTGTAGATGTGTGTCACATTTTCTAGCTATGATTAATAACGGTAGGTGGCTTAGTGAGCACTTCTGCCAGCTCCCTCAGAGCTCTTGGGTGGATCCCATCTGGCCCCATTGATTTGTGTGTGTTTAAGTGGGGTAGCAGGTTGCTAAACATTTCCCTTTGGATTATGGTGTCTTTGTTCTGCTCCTCATCCCTGTCTTCCAGCTCAGGGGACTGGGTACCCAGTGAACTGGTCATACTATGAAAGTCTGAGGCAAAGAAGTCACTAAGTGCCTCAGCTTTTTCTCATCCTTTGTCACTGTGTTTCCCCCCTGCATCCAATAAAGGATGGAGACTCTCCTTAGACCTCCTTTTGTTGACAACGTACTTATAGAAACATATTTTATTGTTTTTTTCTTTACAGCAGCAGACAGATTAAAATCTAGTAGGGCTTCATCCCTTCTGATTTTCTCCCCACATAACCTCATGACATCCTTATAGTCCTCCTGAGTTGCCTGACCCTTCTTCCAAAGGTCATAAACTCCTTTATCACCCCAAGTTCCAGCCAAACGTCTGTTCAGCCAGGCCAGTTCATCTTTTGGCACCTGGGGACATCCTGCTCCTGGACCTTTAAGATTTCTTAAAAAAAAAAAAAATCTTTTAAAGAAAATCTTTTAAGATTTTCTTTCTTTGCCCTTCAGGACTGCCTCCCAAGATACTCTGTCAGCCAGCCTCCTAAACAATCCAAAGTCTGCCCTTTGGAAGTCCAAGGTGGCAGTTCTATTGGCTCACAACCTTACCACTCCAAGAATTGAAACCTAGTATTCTGTTATTGCTATGTTCAAGTACATTTCCAACTGTCACATCACTCACAAGCCCTTCTCTGTTTGCAAACAAGAGGTCCAGTGAGGCACATTCCTTAGTTGCCTCACCATCTGTGTCAGGAAATTATCTTCTACACACTCCAGGAACCTCTCAGACAGTTTTCTCTTTGGTGTATTGCATTTCCAGCAGACATCTGGTAAATTGAAGTCTCCCAGAGGAACAACAGCTAACAGTTGATTAAATTGTTTCACTTTGGCAAAATGAAACATTTTAATGTCTTCCACATCAGAGGTCTGAGAACTTTACAGTGTAACGTTCAACATGGCATTTTGAGACATTTTAAGGCCAACAAGACATTGAACAGCACAAATATGTTTCTAAATTGTTAATAATCAATTCCTTGCTTAGGCTGATGAACAGAATAGATTTGGACCACTCTGTTTCCACAGCCAGGTGGAAGTTCAGATCCTTAACCAGACAGGATTCCCACAGGGCAAAGACCTTCACTACAAGACCTCTGTTTTACCCAGATATGTTAATTTGAGACATTAAAATACTTAGACTCCACAGAAAGTCTCATTTTTGTGCACCTTCAGCATAGAAGAGTGCAGACAAGTCTGTATGATCCCTTTCTTTTTAATTTGGAGGGGAATTTTTACTCAGAAAATTATGACATTAATAACCAGTGTGTCCACATGGAAAAAGCTAAGAATACCAATAGATAATATTAGAGATATTAGTAATATTCCTTAATATAAACTGCATGTGCCAGGAAGGTAGGCTGAAATTCAAAATAATCATTTCTTTTCCACCAGACTTTGTGCCTGGAATTTTTAGGCATTTTTTTCCTTTTAGTTTGTTATCATTCTATAGAAGCTAGGGAAAATCCCAGGTATCAAGATACTGTCAGCATTGTGAAATCCCTGTCATGCCACTCTAAAATTCCCTTCTTTTACACGAGAGGGCGTAGTCTACCCTTACTATTCCTACAGTTTGTGGTCTGTCACATAACCAAAAAGATGGAGTCATTTATAGCATCACAGGATGCTGGTTTAAGATGTGAATATAAATCCATTAAAGGGAAGTCTTCATTTAATTGAATAGATTTCTATTTAAGCACTACCAGAAACTAATCCCCTGAGTTAAATACAAGCCCTCTTATTCTTGTGTTGAAATATCACATATAAACAGGAATGTATACTGTGGGAAATGAGAGGCTTGTTACAAATGAGTAAAAATGAATGGGTATTGCAGCTGTAGTAATTTTCAGAAAGCATATGGTAAGCATATTACCAAAAAAAAGCACAGTAGCAATACTGAGATTAATTTAACTTACGGAGGAAGGAATTTACATGCTTTTCCTTCAGGATCACTGCATGTTTTAACACAAGGATTAGCACAAGATTCATATCGCCATTCACACATCCTTCTGTAAGGCACAGATGCACTGAGTTCTGAGAAAAGAAAAAAAGGTATTATTTACTGATTATGTAGTAAATAAACTATACATTGATGCTGTTTTCTATAATATACATTGGGATTTTCAGGAAAAAAATTAAAACAAACTAAAGTATTGAGAACTTTCAAATGGGTGATATTTTGTTAATTTTCAATTTCAAGTATTTTAAATTCAATCAAGTGAAAAGACAGTGAAATTTCAAATATACAAACAGCTACTCACTTTAACAATGTATTCTGTTTAAAAAACTTAATTAGACTTAGTGAAGGTAATTTGCTTGCAGAAGCAATACAGTTACACCACTCATTTAAAAAATAGGTATCTATAGCTTAGTAGAAAGACATTAACATGTGATCTATTATTTTTAAATTAAAAATAGGATGAAAATATTAGTCACTATTTCTGATGAAAGACAAGTGCTCTGGAGGCAAGCAGAAAAAAAATCCATATTTGTCTCTGGGGAATGTGCAAAATTTACCTTCAATACTAAAGCTACTCAAATGTTTGAATTCTTCTGAATCATCGTACTTTGACAGTTTAACACCGGATGAGGTGAGAATGATGAAAAAGCCTTTTTTACTGTGAAGTTCGAAGGAGCTGAGCCCTGGAATCCAGAGGCCCTGGTGGTGGAAGAAGGTGGCTCGTCTCTGAAAGGAGGCACTTGCCTGCCACCGTTCCAGTCCAATGGTTTCATTGTCATGTACATACAGAAAGTAGTTTGGCCTTTCCGCTGACTCAAGGGACACAAGAGAAAGAGCTTCCACAAGAGAAAAAAAAAAAAAAGAAAGAAAAACATAGTACCATTTTCATACAGAACAACATAAAAGTGAGACTACGGTCTATATATTGAGAGCTTGGTGGTAGCTATTCATTTAGGAAACTTCTATCTACACTATATGGAGATGATGCTCAGTAACAATGCAAGAGACAAGTTGTTTTTTCTAAGTTGCATGTTTTATAGTCCACCAAAATTCACACACAGGAAGAAAAGATAAAGCAGAAGTTATTTTACTGGAGACAAGGATATCCTACTTTCACCTTCACTGTTAATACATGCCAGATGCACGTGCAAAATTTCCTAGTTTCAGTTATATACATACATTTAACTTATTTATTTTCACAGATAAATTCTATTCACTTGTACTTTTCATCATTTCTAGAAAATATTTGAAAAGCCAGCTTTAAAGCTAACAGCAAGGTTTTTCAAAATTTTTAATAAAACTTTTTTTTTCAAAAAAAGTATTTGTCTTTAAAAGTAGAATGCTTAGGTTTTAAATTTTCCCCTTCATCTTCACTTATTCCAATAACTACAGTATCTAGATTATTTTAGGAGATGTAGAAGATGCAGCAAAAATCATTCATATAATTTTAAAAATATTTAATTGCTATTAGCAAAACTGTTGAGAACACTTACGTAAATCTTTATCTTTGAAAAGAGCTGGAGTTATCATGAAACTGAAAAATGCACTTCCATGTGTGCCAGTTCTAGGCAGGGGAAATATCCTTTTACTGGATATGTTAGCTCCTATAATTGTGTCATTCTCTCCATAACTTGCCAGAATATATGGTCCTTCACCAAGACCTAAGGGAAGATAATTCACATAGGAAAACAAAATTAATTCTACTTGCATAACATACTGAACTTCAGTGTTCAGTTGGCATAATAGATTGCCTTAAATATTGCACTATACCTGGAATCAAAAATATTTGGAACTACAGTTCAATGCCTCAAGGTATTGCGCTGGAGGAGGTCTGTATCTATCTGTTCAATGTGTTTCCTTAATCTTTGCTTGCTGCTCAGAATGTTATATATACAAAGTGAGCAAAAGTGTGGGTACCCTCACTTGTACTGGAAAGCAGTCTGGGCTGGGTTTTTTATGGTATTTAGTGGTTTACATGTCCTTACTTCTATAACTTGAAAAATCAGCAGAGCTACTGTGATGTTACTCTCCAAATAAGCACTGAGACTGCTCTAAGATCTACAAGGCAATTAAAAAAAAAAAAAAATAAACCAACAATCAAATTATAAGGCTGTAATTCAACTTTTGGCAGCAATACTGCTTAAGCATTGTCTGCTTAATCCCCTCCCACAAGCCACTTGCTTCTGCCCCTGCTGCCCCATTTATTATGCCATCCTAAGTGCTTCAGCAGTGAAGTGATCTGTCTGAAAAATAACCAGCTAATTTTTCCAGCCTGGCTCACCACATTGCCATTCAAAAGCTCATGCCAATGTAACAGTGACAACAGCCTCAACTAGTACCACTGCCAAAACGGTGCTGGCCTAACCTGCCCTGCAGCAAACCCCTGGAGCTACTTCTGCTGGGCTGGAAAGGCTCACAGGGATACATCCAGCTACAACAGCATCCATCTCTGTCACTATAGCCCACTGAAAGAACCAAGAGCAGCATACTTCTAAAACCTTACCTTGTAAGTAATAAACAAAATGTGTGAGTTTTGTGAAAGCTTTTAATCGTTACAGTGAGAAGATTGAACCTCTTTCCCAGCCTAAGACAGCTCCTTTCAAATATGACTCTTCCAAGAAGGAAGGTATTCTCTTGATAATGAGATTTGGCTCAGGTAGGAGTTAAACACTAATTTCTCAAGAAAACTGCGTGGACATAACTGCTGGAAACTATGTTGGAGCTCATATGCACATGAAGCCCACAAGCTTGCCATGAAATGACAACTCTTAAAGAAGTTTCAAGACAATTTATCTTAAAAAGACTCTTTATTCTAAATCAGTTAATGTTTATTCCTACATATTAACAGACATTTTGCCTATGACTTGAGCTAAAGCAGGAGTGAGCTGTAATTGATAAAGTTTCCATAAAGATTCAACAATCTGACATCATGCAGAGCAAAGAAAATCAGAGGAACCATCCTAGTCCCAAAAGGTGTTTTGCTGGCATTTGGCGGTGGAAACATGCATGGCACCATCCTTGACTTTAACCCAGGGAGGCAGCTGCTCACTCACTATCCCCCAAGAGAACTGAAGAGGCAGAACTGAAAAAACTAAAGCCGAGATAAAGCAAGTTTAATAAGTTTAAAAAAACAAACAAGAAAAAACATGAAAAAAAACAAAAAGAGTTATGCAAAAATAAACCCCAATTGTCTATCACCAGCCAAACGATGTCCAGCTGCACCCAAAGTAACACCAGCCCCAGCAAGTTCACCTTGCCAGTTTTTATTGCTGAGCATAAGATCATATATCTTCGCATATCCCTTTGGTCAATTGGGGTCCCAGATGTGTCCCCTCCCAAAGCCATGTGCAGCCCCACCCTTTTTGCTGGTGGAGTGGTGTGAGAACCAGGAAAGACCTTGATGCTGTATAAGCAGTAGATAAAACATGAGTGCATTATCAATAATTTCATCACAATCCAAAAAAAATCACCATACTGACTATATGAAAAAAACCAACCTCTATCTGAGATAAAACCATTTTTCAATAAGAAAAAATTCCCCGTGACAAAGAAATTATGGAAAGTCAGCTACACCTGGCAAGATTTCTATGCTGCTACTGTACTGGGCCAGATTCCTTGAAGCAGAAAAAAAGCTTCTACAATATGATGCAAGTTACTAAATGATAAATTGTAAAAGTCACATTCGTATCATTACATTTAGCCAAGTTTCCCTTCCGTCAATATCTTGCTCTCTACAAAGCACATACACAGTATCTAAATATAAGTCGGGATGCTACAGGAACTTTCTTAAATGAATACTTACTCTAAGGAACACTTCTTTACAGTAAAATACTTGTGAGACTTGTACATAAAATCCTGTAACATATCAATTTCAAAACATAATGGGTCCCAGTTCTGAACATTACCAGTAGAAGCACAGGATAACATCCATCTAGAGCTCTTCTGTGACTGCCAAGATAGGCATCATGGTACATCAATCCACCCCCACATTGCATATCATGAGGCTATTAATTAAGACATTAAGACATTCAACACAGCTGGGCCACTGACCTTCATCCATTAAAAATAGAAGCATATTAAAGCTACATACACCAAATCAAAGAAAAAGATCATTAATTCAGTCAATTGAATTTTTAAGTAAAGAGCAGCAATCTCTTTTATAAGTCCAAGAAAGAAGAAAAACTAAAACAAAGAAAGTCACTTCAGAATGAAAAACTAGAAGATCATTGTATTATGTAAAAAATGTTCATAAAATGTCTGAGGGTGGGATTTTTCTTTTCAGAAATCATACTAAATTATTATTATAATTAATCTTAACTCAGAATCATCAGATATGCATTATATCCACACCATTCATTTCTGGAGAAAAGGGCTTTAATCTCCCTGTGCCAAAGGCAATTAGTTCAGTGAGGTGAAAATTCAAACAGCAATAGCCATGTATAACCCTCTAAGATGCACACTAATGTGTCAGTGTTCGAGTTCCTTAATAATGTAGGATTGACTGTGTTTATATAGGACAAACCCAGGTAATACGTGAGATATTGCACAGAACACTCTTATAGATATCCATAGCAGAACGGGAGGGAAGAAAAAGTCAGTATAATGATATAATGATATTAAATAGATAAGGAATATGTTGCAAAATGACATACAATACTTCAGGGTGCTCATACCTCTCCTTTCTAATGGATATGAAGGTCCAGTGAGCTCAAGGGATTGTGGCTATGCAATCCTACCCTAGGTAGTGAGGAGAATGGAAAAGAGATAACCTCCAACACTGCTGCAGCTGACTGATACTTCTCAGGATAAGCTCCAACGCATTTTATTTGCAGTGTGCACTGTATCGTGTTTCATGAGAGATGGCAGATGTGCTGTTTTGCTTACAACTACAATGTTTGTTTCCATACCACTACTGCCCCTGGACATGGAGTAGAAGGGCTTATGGGGA
This sequence comes from Heliornis fulica, assembly GCA_013399135.1. Classification (NCBI taxonomy): domain Eukaryota; kingdom Metazoa; phylum Chordata; class Aves; order Gruiformes; family Heliornithidae; genus Heliornis; species Heliornis fulica. Next base: position 248,077 of record VXBZ01002207.1, read on the forward strand.
ATTGCTTTGCTAAACTAACTTGCTGACCTCATTAAACTCATGTACACAAATCAGGAGTACATGAAAAAGTACTATGAAAAAGAGAGATTATCAAACTATATTTTATTCCAGGGTTAGTCTGAGTGAACTGATTTATGAAAAGTGTTTGAAGTAATTTTATTTTTTTTAAGAAACAAAAAAATGAGAAGGGTAGAGATAAATACCTCAAAATAGCACCACACAGGAAGAAAGATGATAGAATAGTACATCACAGATGCCTATGCTAGAGCGGTCAACATGAGGAATTATCTGTAGCTAAATGCTATATAAAAATGGATTCCATTTGGGAACCATGGAATAAAAATTTGTTTCTAGCACATGGTTGGTGTGCATGCAGCCTTCCAATACCTGAAGGGGCCTAAAGGAAAGCTGGAGAGGGGCTGTTTACAACTGCATGTACTGACAAGAAAAGGGGTAATGGGTTTAAACTGAAAGAAGACTGATTTAGATTAGATATTAAGAAGAAATTCTTTTGTGTGAGGGGCGTGAGGCCCTGACACAGGTTGCCCAGAGAAGATGTTTACTATTCCCATCCCTGACAGTGTTCAAGGCCAGGCTGGATGGAACTTTGGGCAATTTGGTCTAGTGAAGGGTGCCCCTGCCCATGGCAAGGGGTTGGAACTAGATGGTCTTTAAGGTCCCTTCCACCCAAACAAGTCTGATTCTATGGTTTTGTAGTCCTATGATTCTATGCTAGAAAGCAGGAAGAAAAAGTGTATTCAGCAAGGTATGATTCATGAGGATCAATCAAAGACAGTAATATCAAATACTACATACCTTGATTGTAATATTCACAGTCATAAGCTAAAAGAAAAAGAAACCAAGCACAACATTATGACACAGTAACAACATAATCTAGGCACGTCTGCATCCTAAACATGTAAAATTCACTTTTGTCAGAGGAAATTTAATTTCCCATATTGTATTTCAATCAGTGACCTTATTTCCATAGGCTTTTATTCAGCTGTATTTAAACAGATGTGCCAGGACAGCAGACATAAAGCTTGAATTCTATAGCTGTTAATGCTGTCAATGAAAAGCAGGACAGACTGAATCTCATTGCAACTCCCAGACACAGCACTGAAGGTACCCCCAGACTGGCAGCTAACTTGAATAATGTGAAGAAGTACATTTATTAACCACCTGCTTCTCTCATAATTGTATTATTGGGCAGCAAAAAGCCAAAGATGCCTCGAAGATGAGCTCTGATGCAAGGTCAACCCAGGTACGTACCACAGAGCGAAGGAGATCGCCAGTGAATCGCTGCTCCTTGCTGGCAGCACTTGTGTGCATAAGCTGCAATACTGGTACACAAGCACTCGCAGTCCCCACCAAGATTGCAGTTGCAGGTATCTGTGTGACAATTTTTGACAAAAGAAGTCACATCAATCTGGGGAGGGGGAAACCAAGAAAAAAAAAAAAAAGAATCATGGTGATTTAATTGCATGAGCTGTACAAATACCTGTTGTACCATTTTCAGGAGTGCTACCTCTGGGTTTACTGAAATAATTTAACACAGAAATAAGTGGTTTGTTTTTTTTTAAGGTCTGGGCATTTTCCTATAGAAAAAGTAGTCTTTGAATGATCAGATTGCACCTAAGATAAAATGTTAATCAGTGACTATTAACAAGTATGTTTGTCCTCCCGCTTGCTGTTCGTTTACTTTGGAGATTATACTGAAGCCGGCAGATGTGCTCTGATAAGGCAAATACTGCCATCTATAGTCATCCTGTCAGTTTTGCATGAACAACAACAGAGTTACAGCTGCATCTCTCATTAAGTAATTAATGGAATAATTTGTAGACAGGCTATTTGGTCAAGGAAAAAAAGAGTTTGAGCACGCTGCTGATGTTTTGCACTTACTAAGATTTATTATACTTTGCCGGTAAACCCTCATTAGATCAGAAACCCATGTCCTCACTCTAAAATTCTATCACATTTCATGGTTTTACCAGACACGCTAATTCTTGAGAAACATTTCCAAAACACCGTTCTTACTAAACACGTGGACTGTTTAAAGCAATGCTTTCCTTCAGCTTAGACTCTGGTCTAGCTCAGTTGTAGAGCACTCAAATGGCACACATCAGATTACAGAAATACCGTCACAGTAACAAAGCAGCACTTATCTGACACAGATAGAGCTTCTCAGCTGGTGGTTGCTAGAAGCTGGTAGAGATATGAAGACTGTTTTTATGCCTTCACTGGAGACATATGCCATTTTGCTTTCATTCTTTTTCTTATTTTGAAAACGGATACCACTGGGATGGGGTCATGAGCATTAGCTCCATTGAAAATGTCTGTAATAGCTTTGCAAGAGCCACCAAAGAGCAGATTGGCTCTGGAGAGCTCAATCGGTCTCTTGTGTCTGCAGGACAGCACCTCTCCATGGGTCAGCACACACAGTTGTTGTAAAAAACAGGGAGGCTCACATAAAAGTTACTGCTCAGTTCAGGAGTTATGAAAACCTTTTTTTTTTTTTTTTCCAGTGTGTTGAGGATCCTCAGCCCCTGTCAAGTTAAGCGCTTAGCTGGGCAACTACAATCCATTGGTTGCTCCCTGAAGATGGGGCTTTCCATCCTCTGCTGAGTTCTGAGATTGCCTCCATGCACAGCAGGATATTCCACCACCCCACATAGCGGGAGCAACTATAAGCTTTCTCCAAGCATGTCCTGAAAATGTTCCTTCCTCGGTGTCAGTCACTGCTTGGGTTTCTTCCCTTGGCATCCAGTTCTCCACCCATGCAGCCAGCAGCAGATATCCATGACAGGAGATCACTTTATGTTACATTTGTAAGAGCCATAACCTGACACACTGATTAATAGGTTGTAAAAGCACCTGAAATATATTTGCTTTGCAGGCTGTCCCATACAAGATGGATATATGCATGTGAAAATGGGACTACTAATTAAATGATGTGTTTTGCACCTGACATGCATTTTTAACATAATTATGCTAAAATCTTTGGTATAATGTTTGCAAATTTTAATTACAACCTGGGTAAGATATAGAAAATGCATGTTCAAGAGAAAAAGTCTTTCTTTAGGAGTTACAATAATACAGTTCCTTAAAAACTCTCAAAAGTTCCATTTTTATTTATTACTTTCCACTTTGAAAATACACTCATCACTGTTCTCAGGCACATGCTGAAAAAATTCTTCACATAGTAACTAAAGTCAACATTAACAAACCTCTTGGGTTAAGCTACTGCAACCTCCTCCTCAGGCAAATTCCTTACCATGTTGACATCAAACTTCAGTCCTGAAAATCAGGAGGTTCAGCTGGGACATCTAATGATCTCATTTAGTATTAATAGCCATAAGGAAAATAAGAGTCCGAGATGAAATAGAATATAGAAGTTCTTGCTTGAACAGGTGAAAAGAAGCATGTCTGATAACTAAATACTTTTGGGAGGCTAAACAGGGAAATGGGGAAAATTGTAGAGGTCACGTCTTGCAGTCATGAAGGGTGGACTAAAATGGAATACAAGATTTCCACACAAGCTGCTGTTGTCCCCATCTTGTCCAGACTGAACTTAAGGACATTCTTGTAACTCAAGTTCAAGGCTCAGCTAGGTATTGGAAAAACAAGGACAACAAACCTCAGAGTTTCAATAAAAAGCAGATGCTAGGCTGTAGGACAATTAAAAATACCAATAGCTCTGAAGCTGGAATCTCACTCTCTCATGTTTTTTTCTATATTGAGCAGGACAGTTAACACAAAAAAAATATTTTAAGTAAGCTGTAGGCACATTATATAAATGCTTATTTTAGAATCCTGCAATAGATATAGAATCCCTAAAAATATAGCTACCTATAAAAATAAAAGATATAAATAAAAGCTAAAAAGAACAGAACCATGGCTATCCAGTCTACTAACTCTTGGCTCCCAGTTATCACTATTATGTTTAGGCTCCAGTCTTGAAAAGAACAAGGAGCTCTGCACAAACACAGCCCACCCACACAGTGGTACTTGCAGGATACTCTGTATCCTCTATGGTATTCATACTGAGGAGAATGGCAAGAAGAAATTAATTACTGGAATTTTAATCGTTTCCTACATGAAAGCACGTCTTGGATATTTAATAAACTTACCACATTGCGACAAGGTGCAAAAACATCACTGTATAAAACTGAGCATTCCTTTTTGGCATAAGGGAACTTGCTCTGATGTATCTCACATGGTCTCAGGGTTTCATTTGGGCTTTTGCACTTAAAAACAAGGAAAACCACCACAAATATTTTGTATGAAGGCCTGTTTACCGTGAACTCAGGTGCACTATAGTATCACATAATTCAATATATGCATACTCAGAAAACAAAAAAGAACTTTTAAATGCTATCATCTTCATTTTCCCATTTCCTTGATTTGTTGCTGTAATTGAAAACATTTGCACAAAAAATAATCTTTGTTCTGAGGTACTAAAATGTTCCTGCTGTCTGCTCAGCACATAAAGACAAAATGTTTTCTTTGTGACACATTATAATCATTACCAGAGCAACCAACTGTAACATCACAAACAAATACATTGTCCAAGTCCATGCCTGGTAGTTCTGCACTGACTTTAAATGGAGTCATACTACAGATGGCTTTAGCCCTGTAAGTTCAGATAAAGAAGCAGCAGTAGAAAGAGAGCAAGCTATAAAAAACATAGAGACAAGATCATCATGATAACTTAAAAATGGCTGTCATAAAGTCTCCCTCTCTTCTAGAAGAAAAGCAAATGCACAGAAAATCATAACAAAACAACACTTGGCTCAGAAAACTCGAGTTAATCCAAAACCATAGTCTCAGCTGCAGCAGGGAAGCTCAGGAGGGGGCAATGATGGACCTGTAGGCACTATTGGGGTGTCCCAACACAGCCTCAGCTGCAGTACAGTCACCCACTCATGCTGTCTTTGTGCATAGATGCTCAGACACTGCTGGGGGTGGGGGGGGGATATGCTGCCACTTCCAGGAGGGAGAAACTTTGGAAGCATCCTATGCCTCACAGTGCCAATGCAAGTACGGTTACCAGTAGCAGAGTTGGGTTCTAGGCCTCCAGGGATAAAATAATCCTTTACACTATAAAGATTTTGCAGAAAAGATGACCAGGATGCACCTCTATGAAGAACAAAGTTTCTTTCTGAAAAAAATCCCTAATGCCTACAGTGGAGGCAGGTGAACTGTCAAGTCTGGCTTGGCAGAGGCTGTCTGTGAGTTCAGTATTGAACTCAGATGCTGAGTGCTCTGGGAGCTGCAGTAGAAGGCTTTATGAGACATTACATATATATACATATAGCCACAAAGAGACAAGCGCAAGTTTGGGTTGCATAAGCAAAGGTCATAACATCCTAAAAGTTAATGTGTTATGCAAACACTACACATTTTTTTAAAGCAGCTACCAAACTGGTAAATTGCAAAAGAAAAATTCATACACTTCTACAAAAGTATCTACACATTTCTCGATGAACTACCACCTTGTAGATGAGCAGTATAACATCAACACTATACATTTGCCTTGCTTGCTCACACAATGTGAGCATTTTATGTAGAGAACAGAACCAAAGGGAGATATTGCGAGAGAGAAACCTCAAAATCTTTACTCCAAAGCAGAATAGGTCTGATAACCTTTCATGAGGTAAGGGAGCTTGGTTCAATTTCCTAGTGTGAGTCAAGAAGACAACAGATCAAAATCCAGTTCTCACAGACATCTTAAGAGAGTACTTTACAAACACTGATTTTCTTTTAAGGAGGTTCACAAGACTATAAAACCTTATATCTTCTTAGCACAAATTAATAAAATACCCATTCTCCTGTGCTATAAAACACAGTTGCAGTCATCCACTCTCTACAGCCTCTTCCTTTCTCCTCAGAAACCAAGCTTTCCTACTGGATTGTGACTGTGCTGCTTTTCTGTCTCACCCCTTCACCACTGGCAGTTTATTCTCTATTTACAACTGCATCTAAAAAAAATGTTCAGAAACTTCTTTTCCAGAGCATTCTTCCCAGCATCAGAACTCCATTTATTTTCAATATCCTGATGCCTCCAACACCAGAAAAATTACAATTGTTTTTAAAAACAGACTGAATCCAATATATCTAAAGCAATGTACTTAACTTTGTAAAAAATTGAAATGCAGACAGCTACAATAATTATCCCACATAGGGAAAAATATATTCTTCCCTAAAGACACTGCTCGGTTTTTTTTATTCAGTATGTGTTTTCTATGACATAAGACATTATAAACATATCTACAGACATAAAAAATAAAATTACCTCTTATACACTGAACATGAGTTTAGAAAATTGCTGTACATCGTGTGTTTATAACATATTCATTATAAATTAAAATTGTAATCCTTCTTTTTTAAATTTTTACTGGAGATGGGACTTACCTGTCCTAATACCCAGCTGTCTCCAAACACCTGTGCATTTCTCACCTCCATGTTGTTTGATGTAGTCAGATCATTTGAAGTATATTTGTCAAAATTTCCACACAAACCTGCCAGTTTACCCTGGAAGAAAGAAGGATTTTTTTTTTTCCTACACATTGTGACAGCCAATAATTGGTATAAATTACATACAAGGAATAAAACATTCTTAAACTGGAAAAGATGCTTGTACTTTGAAAACATCTGACACTCTGCTGTAGTTAGTGTTCTATATTGCAAATAACTTTTAATATAAATTTATATCTTCCTTTTTTCTTCATGTTTTCCAGAATCCGTTCTTACTGCCTGCCTGTGAAAAAGGACTGGAATCTAGTCATGTTTTTTTCTGAAAGCTTAGTAGTTCATCCATGCCAGAAGTCAAAAGTTCAGGTGAATTACTTCATGATTGTGAAGCCTGATTAGTTGTCATTAAAACTTGCTGTCTCTAATTTTAGCTCACAATAGCAAAAACATTTGTAATAGCAGTTACAAAAGAGTCATCTGCAACTTTCTTGTGTTGAAGCATGTGTTGAAAAGATATATATGCAAGCACACACATATACATATGTAGAGAAAAAGATATTTCTGCACAAGAGTAAAACACAGCATTGGATTCCTAGGATGCTGTGTCTTACTCTAATGAATTAAGATCTGCTGCAGACATTATGTTACTGAACCGGACCCTCTGGAAGAAACAGTCATTAGAAACAGAAAGAGTTTGAGGTATTTGTGTCCCTGCATGCAACCAGTAGAACTCAGCTCCCTGCTAGATTCCTCCAAAACAGAAAATATTTTTTTCACTATGTGTTCTGATGACTGATAAATCAACTTGTATGTGGAGTTTTTTATGGCTATTGGGACAAAAGCTTATAATAATGTTGCTTTAAAACCAGATTAGATGGTCACTGTGACTTTGACTTCAAAAAACCTGATGTATTCTAGCATCAAGCGCTTTTTCTTTTACTGTAAAGAGTCCCTTCTCAATATGTGTGTTCATAGATGAGGTGGAGGAGGAATGTAATTAGTGAATGTGCAGACAAGGTTGCTCTGTCAGGACTCAAAGACTGAGTTGCAGAGACATTAAGGTATATGATGGTGAAGGAGTGGAACAGAGAAGAGCAACTGGCAAGAGGAACCTCATATTCCTCCCTGCATTGTGGCTGAACCCTGTCACATCATACTTATTAGGTTTAAATGTCATTTTATGTCTATATCCTTTCCTGTATCTTGTCTTCTTAATTTAAACCAAAGATATAACTCCATCTGTTCATTTCAGCAGTCTCTATTACATCTCAGGGTGCAGTTCCATCATCAGCCTAATCCAATCTGTGCTATAAATCTGCTGCCTTGCACGTCGCTAGATACGGAAAAATTTTTGCCATTGGCTTCAGCAATTAGGAAAACATGCAGTGAACTAGGTAACTCAAAACCAACCAACCTTCTCTTCCCACCCACAAAGTAACTTTGAGTCAGATCTGAATCACTACATATCTGCTAGGTTGCAACGCGTGGAGCAAGAGTAACTGTGTATGTAAGAACCATTCATTTTCAGGAGTTCAGCCATTAAGTCACGTTCTCTGCCTCTTCTTACCTGGGAAATACTAGAAGCTGAATACTGTGGTAAACAGATATATCCCTGGAAAGTTAGTATGAGGAAAAGACAATCACAGTTATTCAATAAGGGATCACATTAGCCACACAGAGAGCTACACAAATGCTTGGGCTCACCTTCCATTGAGGTCCAACTTTAACATGCATCATCGTCTTCTTATCCCACAGAATTGTAATGTCCTGTTCTGGAAAGTGTATCACAGTATAATATCCAGCCTTCCACAGCTGATAGTTAGATTTGTTTTCCTGTACCCTTAAGGTCTTCTGACAGAAATGAATTAACATCATTAACATCTAATGCAGTAATTCTACCAAGGTATGCAGCCAATTAACAACAAAGTGTGTACTTTTTATTAGCCTATAGCTGGATCAATAATATTACTAGAAATGTGGCTCAATAATTCGATATTTTGTTTTTTCAATCATTCAAGCTTGCTTTGACTTTGTGCTTTGGTTTCCCTTTCAAAACCAAGTGGAAAGGAATAGAATCAACATGCTTTGACCGCTTGAGGCGTGTGAGCAGCCTTCTTTGTAGGACAAATGGAACCTCAAAATACCAATGAATGTTGTTGCTTTATCCAGGTCAAGGCACTTGTACTACATTAACACAGACTGAGAGATGTTTTACAAAAACATGCTCCTTTACAATTGTAACTTTACTATGCTCAACAGGTAACCCAAAAAGAAAAGAAAATAACTAACCTGCTTCTCAGAAGGCTCACTAAAATAAATTTCAGTGTCTCCAACAGTGATGAAAATATTCTTTGAGCAAACAATATCATTGTCAAAGCACTTTTTGTTCTGAGCAATTATAGATATATTTGAGTTATCTGTGCTCTGCAATATGAAGAAGAAATAATTTCACTTATAGATTCAATTGCATTTCACTCCTGCAGATATATGGAGTGGGAAAAAATGGGAAATGGGTTTTTTTTAATTGAAAGCTGAACCCACAACCAGCTCAAACTTTGGAGTTAAACACAAAGAACCATTACAGCTGTGAGTCCTCTTTCTAAGGACTTCATAAACTCACAGAATCAGCCTACCACTAAAATAAAAGTCTGGTTTAAGCTTTTAAAATGTGCTCATGTGTGGAATCCAATATTTACTGAACGGTATAGTTGTCAAAATCAAGACATGCTATAAAAAGAACTTTATTTTTAAACCAATGTACATGAGATCAAGCTGTTTTCATATTTTTAAAACCAAGAAACCTACCATCTGTCAGCAATAGAAAGAAAATTTTTTGTAACACCACTCATAAAATTTCAGAAAACCATGGATTGAACTCAATGTTTTTGGAGGGAGAAAAGCTCTCTGCTGATGTTTTTGATTGTATTTTTTTTCATTAACATTTAGATTTGTCTACTTTTTTATCTTTTGATTTGCTGGCATCTTAGCACCAAAAATTCACATTTACTGCCTTCCCAATCCTGTATCTTTTGGCTCTCCGGCATGTAAATTGATTTTGTATTCTAGGCATACAAAATCTTCTTTGCACCTTGGTTCCACATGTCTGTTTATTCATCTACAGTTTCTGCAGTTCTTATATACCCCAAGGGAAACAGACATGCACCTTGTAATTCCCCTGCAAAGACTGGTACTGAAGGAGATCAACTATTTTCAGAGTTGATAAAACTACTACAAACAAAAATAAGGTTGAGTTTCTCATATTATTTCTTATCTTAATTTATTTGCATTTTAATTCTTTTTGAACTAATGTTTGCAAGTCAGCAAGATACCGTAACTTTAGAAAATACTTGAGAGCTAACTTCAAAACATTATTATAAGGAAAAAACAGTGCTTCTGAATCCAGTTTAATTTCTAATCAAATTCAGTCCCACAGTCATTATAAACCTGGACAGGTATGAAATAAAAAACCTGGAGGTGCCAAGCTGTCCATCTCACTTCCTGAGTCATCCGGTCATATGAGAGACACTTGGGTAGTGCTGAAAACAAAAAGATGTTTAAAATTCTCTTTTTATTCCCACCCTCCTTTAAACAGTCACTAAGCTTAGGACTGGCTGAAACTCATTGCAGCTTCTAAAGGGTACTGTGGGCACGATGGGAGTGGTGGCTTTCAGCAGTTCCCCGGTCATCTTGGCTTATAGCAGTACTCTTGGAGAGCTCCACTTGGCCACACTGGGAAGGATCCCTTGCTTGGGTCTGTGCCCACAGCATCTCTCTGTGGAGCTTTGCTCCCTTCCTTGCCTTCCTCGGTCAGTGTACCACTGAAAGGTTCTGGGTACACAGTCCTAACTACTTGTCTGTCTCACATTTGAACCCTTAATATTTCTGTGAATTCAAGAATAAATAAATTTTAAAAATCAGCAGTTTTTCCTCACCACTGAGAAACACTGCATACAGAAAGTATGGGTGCTACAGGAAGCAGCTTTTTATTTTCCCCTTCAGTAAAAGTCAGTGCCCAAATTGTTTAAACACTTTCAACTTATAAAAAAAATATAAAGCAAACAAACAAAAAAACCCCACAAACTGAAAACCAACAAACACACAAACAAACCCCATCCTAGATGATGGGAAGTGTAGAAGTATTTTTGTTGGCCACAGAGGAGGTGCTCCAGCTTTGCTGCCCTTAGTCCAGCATGGCCCGCAAGCCAGAGGATGCTGCTACCTGACACAGAAAACACTCTGCAGCAAGCGTGAGCAAATGTGATGAACATAAGGTACGGGAGACCTCCTGCAAGCCTTAGTGTACCCTAGTGCCAGGGCCTAAGAAACCCGGGGTATGTGTGAGTAAGAAGCTTGGAAGATACGGTGGGTACAACGAGCCATGAGCTGCTAGTGGCATTGGGGTGGAGGAAATCAGCTCTCTATGATTCAGCAGGGGAACTCAGTTTCAAAGTACCGAAAGCTTCAGGGTAAAGCAGAGTTCATCTGCTCCGTTCTGCTGTAAAGTTGGTTTAGGTTATACTCGGAATAAAATTGTTCACTACCTTTTTGGGAAATACACTGTGTTTTAATTAAGCCAGGCTTGCTGCTGGAGTCAGTCCAGTAATTATTCCCCTCCAAGTCAGATAACAGCCCAGAGCATTTGTTTGATTTATTGGAGGTGATGTGGTAAATTAAAAAGGAGACAAACTCATTAGTTTGGTGGATAGGATGCAAGCTGATACAATCGGTGTGGGCCAGCTGAAAATTGAGCAAGGAAGCCACCTCCTCAACATGAGTCCCTTCAGAAAAGGACTTTGCTTGTAGTCCATGGGTCTATCTGATGCCTAGGACACTGTGGGCTGTTTTTATTGCAGTGTTCATTCCTCTTCAGCTTAGCCTCAGCAAAAGGGAACACTCTGAGTTAATAGTGAAGCAATGCCTTCACTTTAAGAACAGAGATAGAGGGCTTTATTTTAAATAAGGATAGTTAATTCAGGCTAATTATCCCACAGTAAAAATACACCTTTTTTGGCAATGAAAACAAGTTCTCAGAGCAGGAGCGGGTAGCTGTATTAGCTATGCTAATTGAAGCTGCTGCCTGTGCCTTCTGACAACCCAGGCCAATCCCTTCAGCTGAACAGCATCAACATACTCAAGTCAGGAGGTTTTGTGTATGGTTGGGATCTGAGCCAAGGGCAAAAGTTAAGTTATATTTCAAGTTAACTCTGCAGTAGAGAGAAGCCTGGAGACAGGGAGTGTTTTGCTGACCAAAGCCAGAACAGGGAGTCCTGAAGACATGCGAAGCACTTCCTTACTTGTAGGACTACATGTTGGAGTTAAATTACTAGAAATTATGCGGGATGGGAAAGTAGAGAGACAGCAGTGGTGGTTCAGTAGAGCTATGAGTAAACCAGATATTTAAGAAAAAGAGCTTCATGTTAAGTACCAAATCCTCTGTGCTCTCTCTCTTTCTAATTAAATCTTCGCCCTAAGCTCAAATATAAAAACACCACTACGGATTATGTATCTCTTGTGGCTCAAAGATTTCACTATAAGATCTGCCTTACATACATACCATTGCCATTTACTTCATAGACCTCAATAAAAACGAGGTCTTTCCCCACCATACAGTACCAGCCAAATTAAAAAACAAATAACATTTTCTACCCTGGGCTTCAAATTATTCTGTAACTGCTATATCTTCTGTGTTTGCTTTCAGATAGAAAAAATATAGTGTGAGTGAAACTCAGCACTTAACTATTGCCAATATAAAAGAAAGAACAGGGATTATCTAGATAAAAACAGTAAAACACTGAAGTGTTTAGTAAAACACTGAGATCTTGAGCAAATCTCAACAGCTCTTAGGGACTGTGATGGTGTAAGTGATAATGATCCAATTCCATCTCTCTGTGCTGGATCCACTCAGGTATGAACACAAGCTTTTGTCACAACCGCTGGAAGAAATGCCTGAGTAGACACCAGGAGCAGGTCTAATGAATAACAAGGTTGGGGGTTGTTAGTTTTCTTTAATGCTTTTTTTTAATGCACAGTCTCTTTCCAAGGCTGAGTTGCTCTTTACCTTTTTAAGTAAAATGCACCCAACAGGGGATGTACTACAGTTCATCATGTGAAACCTACTTATGCTGACAGAAACTAGAAATAAAATGGTTTTCCCACTGCAAGAGTATCTTCCCACGTAAATTACCATATCCAGCCTGTTCCAACTTAATATCAGTTTCTTTGTGATAACATGGAGTTGCCAAGCAACAGGGAAGACAGAGTCATAGCTCTGGGCAGTCAGTCAAAAGCTCATTGTCAGTCCTGCTTCTCAGAACATTCTTTTTCTAGACTTCACTGCACTTTTTTCCATATTTCTTCCTGGCTGGAAAAGCAAAGCACTTCTTTCTAATTTTTTTTTTTTTAGTAGTGCTTGGGAATGCTAGCATTTATTTTTGTTAGAAACTTTCTATTTCAATGTCCTGTTAGAAATTTTATATCGTTGTCAAACAATAATGACACTGCAGTGTGCTCACACAGTCAAAATGCAGCCTGGAAGAAGACAATTTAAAAGTGTCTGTACTTATCATCTTTGAAAGATTCATTAACATCTCTCTAAAATGGATTATTTTCCATTATTAATACTGTATTTCCACCACCACCACCACCCCCTTTATTTCTGTCTGTTTTGTTACTGACAACACACTAACTTACAAACTAGAATGGCCATAAAAGCATCTAGGGATGTGCTGGAAACTAGGTAGATGTGATTAGCTCTATTTTTCTTCTATTTGAATAACTCTTTTGATGTTTTCAAATGCACAGACAAATTAAAAAAAAAAAAAACCCTCTAAAAATAATGAAAAACATATAGTAGTTTAAAAAGTAGATTTTGCTTCCTCATTCCTGCACAGTTTTAGAGAGATAACATTAATTGTGTTCGGACTTAACCTTCCACAGAAACTGGGAATTAGTTTTATGGTGGTCTATTGGGCTTTAAGTTTCTTCTGAAGGAACATAACATTTGAAATTATTAGTTCTAGTGAGCTTGATCCTAGCAGAAGTCAAGCATCTTAGCCCAGGCTTAGTGAGCATTTAGGCATATTTAAGTGGTTTTAGAGACCGGATAAATGCCTCGGCACCTGCCATGATCTTGCTCTGTTTCTTGTGACATTATATCAGAGGTTGATCTCCAGTTGATCAGTGAACAAAAACATTAATTGTGTAAAAATCATTCATATTTTACATCAAGAAGCACCTCCTATTAGAAGGCTTCTTTTGTTTTGCTGATGGGATAATTTGCTCTGTACCATTTCAAAACTGTATATATACATTCTGTGCAACTTTATTTAATCCCTGCTTTGACATCCTATACTGATTTCTATCATCAAATGCTTTTCCCTGTGGCTACTCAAACATGGGAGCAATATTTCTCGGAGTCGGCAGATGGCACTGATGCACACTGTTGGGAAAGCAAGCCACGTGAAAGTTGAGAAACGGTATTACAGCAAAGATAGAAGGCAACCGATCCTCGTACAGGAGGCACAAAAAAAAAAAAAAA
>VXBZ01002207.1:262110-277664 GCA_013399135.1 Heliornis fulica
GGCATGAAGTCTAACAAGGGCAAGTGCAGGATTCTGCACGTGTGAAGGGGCAACCCTGGCTATTCATACAGACTGAGGGATCGGACGCTGGAGGCCAGTCAAGCTGAGAGGTGTTTTGGGGTCTTGGTCAACAGCAAGTTCGACATGAGCCAGCAGTGTGCCCAGGCATCCAGAAGGGCCAGACATAATCTGGGGTGCATCAAGCATGGCACTGCCAGCCGGTCCCGGGAGGGGATTGTCCCGCTCTACACTGTGCTGCTGCAGATTCACAGAATTGTAGGGTTTGGAAGGGACCTTCAAGAGATCGTGGAGTCCAACCCCCTGCCAAAGCAGGTTCCCTAGAGCAGGTCGCACAGGTCGGCGTCCAGACAGGTCTTGAATGTCTCCAGAGAAGGAGACTCCACACCCCCCGGGCAGCCTGTTCCAGTGCTCGGTCACCCTTATCATGAAGAAGTTCTTTCTCACATTGGTGCAGAACCTCCTGTGGTCCAACTTGTGACCATTGCTCCTTGCCCTTTCCCCTCAGTCACATGCTCTGATTTGGCTGGTCCTGTGTGGAGCCAGGAGTTGGACTTGATGATCATTATGGGTCCCTTCCAACTCAGAAGATTCTATGATTCTGTACTTTTTCCACTATGATAAACATTTCTGTACAAATGTTTTAGAAAAAATAAAACCAAAGAAACAACCAACATTTAGGAACTGAGAACCTAAGACCTAAGTTGCTTATACATGCATACATATGCATAAATTCTCTTTTCCCTCAGTGTCTTCTAGAGAGCAGCAGATTATGTATTTTCACTTAAAATATGGCAAACTGGCAGTACACCTGTAAGAGTGGCACATCATCTTTAAGAGTTGACACATTTCTAGCACTGTAGCACAGCTGAAAAGAGAAAAGCAACATGACTGAGTAGATTCACTCATGCAAATTCAAAGGGAGCAAGATTATTCCAGCTACTTCCAGATGCCTGCTAATGCATCCTTAACTTTTCCTATTTCTTTAAAAATCGCTTCCTAAAAGGATATACCTCAGCCAGAATAAACTCTCAACAAGCATTGAGAGAAGATGCATTACAAGTATTTGCGTGTATGGAACATACGGGAACACCAGGAAAAATAAATCATTATATCATATTTTCATTAGCATGCATAGGGGGTTTTTTTCCAGTAGATTTTATGGCAGTAGATTTTATGGCAATATGGAATTGTTGGGTGTTCTGGGGTTTTGAAAACAATATTTCTTTAATGAAAAAAATTAAATCTATTACTAATAATGATAAGTACATTCAGGGAACATTTTACCTGATTTACTTCAAAACTTTGTCAATGTATCTTAATTTTGAATGAGTATATTAATCAGATAGAGATCAATGGAAAGGTTCTGGTTTGGGTTTTTTTTGTGTGTGTGTGTTTTAAGAGAACTGTACTAAAAGGCTTAAGAAAAGATAATTTAAAGCAGATTTTCTTTTGTTCCATTTTCTTAGATTTGCTTATGTATCAGATTTGGCTTTTGCATGGGTCACATTACTGCAATCCCTTTCTAATTAAAAAATTAGATATTCTAAAGATTAAGGATTTAGTAACATTCATTTATTTGTTTCCAAGTGACATTCTGCAACACGAACTATTCTGAATCACAAATCAGGAGCATGGTTGGTGGTGTTTGTTTTAAATATCTAAATTAGTATTTATATGAGAGCTATTAGCATTGTTTTATTACTAATGACAGTAAAGATAAACATCATTATTTTTGTTTGTAATTATAAGGCACAACACAACAGGAAAAAGAAAGGACAACACATAGAAGTAATAAATTTGCCTTTTCTGAGCTCCGTCAAATGAAGACAGGAGCTCTAGCTCAAGCTATAACTTGCACAAAGCTTTTCTTCTTTTAAATATACTGAATGTTGCATGTGTTCATTTAAAACGCTGAAGTTTTGTTTCTATGCATTCAGAAACAAAAATACTCATATCCTGACCTAAACCAAAGTAAATTCAATCCACAGTTCTCAGCTTACTGACAACATTGAGTCGGAGGCCACAGATTGTTAAACAGCACCTAAAGGTGACTAGCCTGGTCACCCTCCCACTTCAAACACAGCCGAAGGCTTTCCTCTCACTGCTGCCACCACACCACACAGAAGCACACGACACTGACATCTGCTCATCTTTTCCTGCTGTAGCAGTAGAACATGGATACCAACAGTCCACAAAGCTGTACCCACGAGAGACAGTCCAACTCAAGCAGTCGTTCTTACAGTGAACTGCATTTTTAGGCAGCCATCAGATTACAACATTTTAGAGTTAGCATAGCCAAAAGGCGATTGGATGCCAAACATTAACTCAAAAGCAGAAATTCAAGGGGAAGAGGTCACTTTCTTCAAGCTGTGTGGTCGCTAAATGGCAAGGTCCTCAGAAAGAGGATCTAACTTCTGAGTCACACCATGCACACAACTGCCTCCAAATTGCCATTCTCATGGCAAGAAACTTTTCCCCAAATCTTTCCTGGAATCACTCCATGCTAATCTGCACAAACTGAAAGAAATCTTTCCTTTGTTGGAGAATAAAAGTAATTCATTCACTGCATAATTTAATGGTATGGAGAATCAGGTGGGGAAGACAGAAAGACATGAATAGGTAATTGAGTCTGAAATCATTGATCCGGAGAAAATGGAATCAGAGCATAAATCCACTGCCAACTGTGATCAAATCTTGCATTCAAGAAAGGGGTATAACAAATGGAGAAACATACAGGCAAATATTTCTTGAGCACCGTGCTTGCCAACTGAAGACAGGGATGGAAGGGGATGTCTCCCACAATGAACTTGCTACTGATCTTTCCAGGGACTCAGAAAAAAAAAAGCATCCAGAAAAGTTTCCTCTAAAATCTTGGGACTGATGAAAAGCAAACTGTTGATATTCTTTGCTACTAGAGCACAGCAAACTATCCACAGTAAATAATATTTTCAGTGAAATGTAGTCTCTTTTTGTGAACACAAATTTCCAAAAAATTGTCAAGTAACACATCATTATTTCTACACAGTTACTGTTGCTATAAAGTATTTGTCAAGTGGTTTAGGTGGACGAATTTTGACACACCACTGACTCATGAACCTATTTTCTGGAATGTGGCTCTGAGGATTAGATATGTTAATAAAAAAATTAAAGGCATCCAAATTGGAAGCCTGTAGTAGTTTTATTCCCTGAATAGATGAAAATTTGTTTTAGAGTCAGATTTCTGATTTAAAACATTTGTACTTTTAAATTTAACATGATTTACTTCTCCATTAAAATCTCTGGAGTCTGTAAAAGAAAATGTTTGTCTTAACAATGAACAGTCAGCTTGACAATGTTGGTTAACCATGAACCTGCAGCTTTAGTCCTTCATAGTGTGACTAACAGCAAGCAGAATTAATTTTACAAACAGATAGAGATGTGCAAAATACTTTTCATTCTATAGGTTCACCAACTTCGCTGATCTACAGACTGGCTAATTGGCCCAAATGATGTTGAAAAAAGCTGCACAAAGAAATTACAGATATTCAGTAAGGGGAAATGGGATAACGGCTACTTCTGCCTCTTCAGGTGTGACATATGAGTAACTGAACAATTGTTGTTTTGTGTGATTGCTCCACCTTATTCTGAGTCATTTACCAATCCAAATGAATATAGTAGCAATTCATATGTAAAAGATTATCAATGCATCAACCAATTTCTGCATTAAGCACTTGAAGTAAAGCCTCATAAATTAAGAGCTTTGAACTTGCCTCAAGTTACAAAAGAAGGGGTATTCCAAAAAAGATCTCCGTTGCTGTATTCCCCAGGACAGACCGGGTATTTTACACTGGGGGCTGCTCATCAATAGGATAGTCCTTTGGGAAACTGTAGTACTGGTTCACCAGATCATGCATGTTTTGTTAAACGAACCTTTGCCTAAACGCAAGGGCTCTCATGTGGTGTCTTCTTATCCAAAAGAGGTACAGCTGCACTTCTAATTGGCATCGTAGTTTAATTTTTTGATCAAATGTCTGGTTGTTGCTTTCACAATACTCCAACAGACTAAATATGGTAATAACCTTGGCTTTAAAAGAACTTTCACAGTTGCACAAAAAAAGATTAAAAAACTGACTTTAAAATGTCCAAACCCCCAAAGTCAGGTGAAAAGAAGTGATTTTTTTTTTTAACGTCATATTTTAAAATTAGCACTAGTTACTTAAATCTGAAGACTTGAGGATGAGGACTTAGTTCTGCTGACCTTCATCTTTCAGGATACAGGAATAAAACAGTCCTTCCTTTTTTGGCTTTAGGACCTTATCAATAACATACTAAATTAATGGAAAGAATTTAGTGGGTTGTTCTATTGTTGGTTTGGGGTTCTTTTAAGGCAAATAAGCATTAGAACAGAGCTCCCTCTCATTCCTTCCAATTCCAAGATATTCCTTCCAATGGCTAGAGTATCCCTTTAAACTCTTGCTTGGAGAGTCCCTCAAATAAGAAAAAATATGATTCTGCTTCTCAGAAGAGAACAAGTTTGAGGGGTTCCAAGAGCACTGACCTCCATACAAGCCTCCATAAAAGCACTGAACTGCAGGACTGAAAACCACCACAAAGCTAGAAAAAGGCCAATGCATGTGATAGAAAGACAGCAATTTGGCTGTGAAAGCAGAAGTCTATGAAACAAGCAAGTGAAAGAAATAGACAACACAAAGTAAGAGTATGCTAGAAAAATAATAACATTTTGTTAGGGAAAGGATGTAGTAACATGAAAGACAGAAGAAAATGGAAGAAATCAAGCTATTCAAATATTTTTAATTAAGAAATTGTTTGGCTTAAATATTGGCATCAATATTCAGATTAGCTAAAAAGAAACATGATCTACACTGATAGAAGAATTGGTCTGCCATGTCTTTTCTTATTTTCTTCTGAAATGACTGAGGTTTTAAAATGCCAAAGAAATATTGGTGTCTTCTCTATGAATGCAATTTATCCATACAGGAACTTTACTTCTCCTGGCATAATGTAACTCCTAATCCCTTGAAAAATATGTAGTTATTTAATGGACAATTTTCTGCCCTAATTTTCTTAATTGCTCCATTAAATCTTTGTGGTCATTTTCAGACCGATGGATATATCTGTTTAACTGGCTATAAAAGGCTTTTTCATACTGTGATTTTAAACAAAAAGGCCTGAGAGATGATACTGATGTTGAAAACAAAGTTTGAAGTTTGATAATTGGCTGAAAGGTGATACTTGATTTTTCTCCCATAAGAGCACAAGAGCTCCTATTAAAACCATAGTAAAAGGTAAGGACGACTTCTTTGGTACAGTACAATAGAGGGGCAAATTAAAGAGCTGTTCAAACAGATCACATCTAGGGAGACAAACAGCCAAATTAAACAATGAGGGCTGGTAAGGTGGATGGGAACTGCATTATGCCGTTGGGGACATGAGACTCAGATTATAATTCATGGACCCAGTTCTACATCTGCAAAGAACTAATATGTCAACAAATTTAATGTAGTTATTACTTCCCTTATTGCACTGCTACAACACCTTTGTTTTGAGCATATAACGTATCAGACATAGAGCAGTCTCACAGGAAAAATCTTAGTAAAAGGCAAAGAACAAAGTTATTAGTGTTGTGTATCCAATGCCACTAACTATTTTGATTTCAGGTCTTTGGTGGGCCTTTTACATGTTATCAATAAAAATCAGCCACATAACAGCACTGCAGACCACTAATAAGGCAACAAAATAATAAAACAATTTTTGGTGGTTCATCTTCGGTTTAGCTGTGAGAGTGATCTTTTACCACCTTAATCCTCACAAAACCTTTTGAAAATTGTTTCTAAAGATGCTGAGCACAGGTCTTAGCTTGTATACCTATAGGATGTCACTGGGATTTCTCCATTCAAAAAAAATAATTAAAAGGCTATTTATTCCTATCTTTTATCTCCTAAATTTTAATTGATGTCTCAAAGAGTCTTCAGCCTGTATCCTATGAGAGTCTAGACTAAAAATATTTGTTGGAATCTGTATCCAAAAAACCTTTAAGCTAAAATGCCACAGATTGACCTGATCATCCCCATCCATATGTTTATTGTCTGTGTGGAATAATGTAGAGTTTTCATCATACATTAATTCCTTTTACAAAAAGCAGACTTCAACTCTTCTCCAATTGTCATTTCTCTTTATTAGAATTTCTATTAATTTCTGTCATATCTAAATCAGATATATGGCTTCATATCTAAATCAGATATATGGCTTAGTTCCTGCAAAATTCAGCCATGAAGTCCTTGTAAAATATTTAGTTATACTGCCATCTTCCATTGTTCCAATTCTAGGATTGCACATCACATAGTTCATCAGTTCTGCAGTTTAGTTCCCTCAAAGCTCTTGGGCATCTGCCATGTGATCCCATCCTTTGTTTTTTTTGGTTTTTTTTCCCCTAAAACTTATCCAAACATTTCACAGTCAAAAATGAGCCCACAGATACATCATCTGTTACAGACATTATTATGAATTATGCAATGTCTAATCTGTAATATACAATCCTTCAATACAGATCAGGAAGGTTTTCCATACACTAAAGATGAAAGAAAAATTATTAACAAATTAGGGCACTCTTTCTCACATTAGCTAAGTATGGAAAAAAACCCCAAACAGTTTGAAAAGCTGAAAAAAATGTCTTAAAAGATTGTGAGTCTGGTCTTCAGCCAGGGTCAAACCACCAGAAAGATGTTAAAACAGATCTGTGTAGGCATCTTTAGGCATTTGTATCATCATCTTCACCTGAACTAAGTTGGCACTATGTCACATGCTTTAATTGCATGGCTGCCAACTTTATTTTTGGACTCCAAATGCTCCCTGTGATTTGCTTCCAGATAGGTACTTTCTCATGCAATAGAGTGGCAGGGGATATTTGATTGTAAAAGCAAAACACTCTAGTATCACGCTAACATTTGAAAAAGCAGCACAACTTTGTCTTACACACCTCTCTGGCTGAATGGTGTAAGAATCAACAAGCCAAATCTCACCTTTCAACCTCATCATACAGGCAAGATGATTTTACAGGTAAAGTAATATCTGGTTTTTGCATCTTAAAGGAAGAAGCTGAGTGCAAATGATCATATAACTCTAAGAGCTCTTTTATAAGACAATGATACATGACAGGAGTTTGCTATGAGGTATTCTTACTATATTTAAACAATTTTATTTTTATTTCTTATCTTTTCTAAAGAAAAAAATCTTCAACCAATCTATTTTTTCACAGCTGTGAATACTCAACCAAAGTATACACAAAAATAAACTATTTGCAGTAGTCTTTGTTGAGAAACCTTGCTTTTTCTTAAGGTTAGATAGTCAGGGTTGACAGAAAATTAATATTCTTCTAAACACATTACTGTAACCAGCAGTCAGCCTCTTATTCTTAATAATAGCAACTATGATAATAAACAGTGTAGTTGTTAGCAATAGAATGTATTTCTAAATGTCAGTAATGATATTTTTAAACAAAAAAAGGCTAGCAATGTACTGTAAATGTGTGCTATACAGAACATTAGCATGTAGTTGCCAGACAATCTCAGTGAAGGATTTCACTGTGGAATTATGAAATCATTGTGTTTGGTATTGTTGTACTCATACACTCCAGATCTGATGCAGATCATATTCAAGAAGGATTCCAGGCAGCGTCAAAGGCTGTCATTAACCCTCTGCCAAGCACAGTTTAAAGATAGTTATCAAATAAATTTATGCATTAATCCTAATTCTAGAACAGTTTATAGTGTTACTCTTCGCTTATTGTGATGAAAGTATGGTTAAGGTAGAACAGAAAACACTGGTTTTGATTTTTCTCTAGATCACATAGATATATACGGACACACCCATGTACCATTTTCAAATGGCTGAGCACGAAATGTCATTTACAGATTCTTCCTTTCAGACATATCTGTTCTGAACTAGTTTTCTTAACGTTTGTCTCTATGGATCAACTCCTGATTTTCAAAATAGCTTCCCTCTCACAGGTTTCACTTGGGCATGTGAAAATGTATGAACAATCCTCCTACCTTTAGCAGGTAAACTTGGCAGTCACTGACATAATCATACTCCAATCCATCAAAGGTATAATAATGTCGATCTCCATAAATCGTGCATACAGCAGGACAGGGGTAACTAGTGCAATTGAATATCCCCCTCCGACAAACACTGTAAGGAAAATTAACATTTGGCATCTTCTTATAACAGGGTCATTTCCTTTTACTTTCAAGAAAAAGATGGTTTGGGGTTCTTTATTTCAAATTATACAAAAATTCATGAAAGGAAGTAAATTCTCAGGCTACGAAACAGAGGTATTCTGATTATCTCTGAAGTTATTGTTGATGTCATGGCAGAAAAGTGTTGAGTTTTTTGCCATCAGCAAATATGCACAAAAATACATAAGAAATGAATTTGAAATCTTAAAATTTTAATGGCTTGTGAAAATGTTTCCATTACTGCCTCCAGTATAGAAAGGACACCATGCCGCAGCACACTGATTTGTAAAACACCATTTTTTTCTCAAGAAATTTTAATAAATATTCATATTCAGTGCAAAAGACCCTGTAGGATTTCAGGGTATCAAAAAAGTAAGGAATGAGTTCAAGCAATTGATATTCTGTGGGATTACTTTTCCTGTCATTCAGTGAATTTGTGGGAAGGTAATACTGAAAGCCTCTGGTTTTGCTTGTGTAAATGTATATGCTCAGTTGGTTTGCCATTGAAGATTTTACCTGATTAAAATCTTCCATGCCAGACCTTTTAAATTACTATTAAATATATACTTAACTGAAGATAGATATTTTGGGTTAGAAAATTATAAAGTGTGAAAAACTGTTCTGCATCAATGTAAGTCATGTAAGGTGCCTTAAAAACAATGCTGGGTGCTAGTTAATTTTCCAGTTCTAATGCTTCTTAATTTCATTTCTTTTTTTTTTCCCAGTACAGTCACCCATACTGACTGGTAACTCACACTTTGAACAGTTCAGTTCCCAAGTGAGCAAACTATTTACCAATGTCGTACATTTAATTTATCTTTTTTTCCTTGTTTGTCTTTCATTATATTCTATTGTCCAAAATGCCAAATGTCTTTTATTTCAGAAATTGATACGTATGGAATCAAAAGCATTTGCTCCTGACTGCTTTACAACATGGATATATTCTGCTTCTTTTTCAGACCTGAAGGAGCACTTGCCCAAGTCTGCCTACTCTTCCGAATCTATTAGCGAGCCTAATAAAATATTTATACTGCAACTGTCTATAAACAAGTATATATATTTCTTTATGTTCAATGTACTCAACATGTTGTCTGTATCAGTTTCATTTTGTGGCTAGACCCAGATGATTTGGAAGTATGCAAAATGCATGTCACTTACCAGGTGTAGCATGGTGTAGCTATCACTTCTCCTGATACAAATTCCCTGTCTTTCCAGGTGCATGGACAACTGTCAGGAATATAACATTTCCCTCTATGCTCAGCCATCCTTTAAAATAAAAGAATAATTAAGATGAAACCAGAAATTAACAAGTAGAGCAACATAACTGAATGTATAATCTATTGTCAAAACCCAGCCAAAGGAAACCAGTGTTCCACCCAGACAAGGACAATCCTTTCAGCAGCAAAAGCTGTCTAAATCAAATGACCTTCTCTGTGCATAACTGGAGACCTCACAAATCTCCCTTAAATCTGCTCTTCAGAAAGAGCATGTTGGTGCGAGGCAGCAGCTCCTAAGCGAGAGTGCAAGCGGTGTAAATACTGCTTCCAGAAAACTACAGAGCATCACTGTGTTATGCACACTGCTGAGGTTGTGGTCAGGCTGCCCTTCCCTCTCTGCTGCTCCCTCGTCCTCCGGTCCCAGGGAAGCAGCCCGACTGACGTGCCAGCTCCTCTACACAGAGTAGAAACCGTCCTATTCTGAGCACAGGATGGTGAGCTGACCTATGGCAGCTGTTGGAGTTAGCAGGACAGAAGATACACAGTTGCATGGTTCAGAGAGGTGGAAACAACTAAAGGTTAAGGCAAAACAGTGGCATTTAACACAAAAAGTGGCAAATCTAGTTAGACTGTGAATAAGAGACACAGAGATGTGGTTAACCACTTTTTGCTATCTCCTATTTTCCATCATTCCAATAATATTTTACCAATATTATTAAAAAAAACAAAAACAAACAATAAAAAACAAACCATCAACCATTAGTGGCATTCCCAGTGCTGCTCTTTAGAGGAGCAATTCCTGCAGCTGTCATTGCAACACATGGTTGAGAGTACAGAGAGATGTGTTTTCCAAGTATCATCTGGAGATTGCTTCACTTCAAGTTAAAAGAATGCACAGATAAGTTTTCTTCTCCCCATAATTACTGTTTCATTAAAGAGTAATTGGTTTTAAGTAAAAGAGTCAAGTGTTCAGAAACATGATGGAAAAGGGGAAAGCACCAGAGCAGATAGCTTGGGAAGGTCATTTAGAGTCTCTGTCAATGGAAGTTAAATATCTGATGCGGGAGAGTAATATACCTCCAGGAGATCCCTTTCCACACTATTCTGTGCTTCTACAATTCAACTTATGCTCTTCTATCTCCAGCTCAGTGTTAGAGTGACTTTCAGTGTATCCTTGGGTGATGAATTTGCCATCAATCTCAGCCTGTTTGCTCATGAAATTCTGAGCTATTCAATTCTTATAGCATACCAGAGCCTTTCAGTGTTTCTTATTCTTTGTCACCTCTTTAACAAGTATGACTAAAAGAATCACAAGCTGCCATGCAAGAATTTTAACAATAGAAAACGTAAAATATTTTTACTTTAAGAGGACTGTTTTTTGCATACTGGAGTCTGTCCTGTCATGGGTTTCCAAAGGAAAAGTTTTCAATACCACATAAGCTACTTTACTTTGCAAGCACCACAAATACTTGGGACGCTAAAATAAAGTGCCAGTCTCCATGAGGATTCAAGATTCCACCCCAAAAGGTCAGGTCATTTGGCCAACCCAATATGTAGTGGTAGAAATAAAATGGGAAAGGAGAAACAGAGAGAAGGACAGTATCTTAAGAGAATTTTTTTAATGGCATAACAGCAAAGCTTCTCATAATCAAGCTGTCATGACTTGTCCATATAGATTTAATATAATGAAGTGTATGCTTAACATTTTCTTGTACGAAGAGAAGTTCTGAGCCCAATTTTTAAGATAACTTAAAGCTAAAAAGCCAGACTCACTTCCTGGAACCATGAGCCCAAAAGGCATAATGGTTCCAGAAACAGAATTTAACATGGATGATGGCACTAACTGCACTAAACAGTACACATTTACTTTTCTATTGTCAAAATAAGTGTTTATTCTTTTACTTAACAAATTAATTCATGTGTTTTATTCCATTATTTAACAGAAATTTGGGATTTGGCTTGTCTGTACATACTCCTTGGATAGTTTATAAATTCATTAAGAAAATAATCAAGTAACACATTCAATTTGAAACGGTATACTACTTGACAGCAAGAGCACAGCTTTAGCTCTGGTTTTTAAGTTTTAGTTCAATTATTTTAAATGTTCAAGTGAACTTTCATGACAATGCTGCTAGCTTAAGTTCATGCAAATATCACAGTAAAAGCTTCAGTAAAAGCTACTAGTTCCTATGTAATACCCTGTAAAGATTTATGCATTTTTTGTATTAAAAATTACTGTTTTTTCCTGTAACACTCATGATCTTGAAATCTAACTCCTCGGTTGAGGTAGAGGTTGGAGGGGACTACAGAATACCAGGCAAGAACTAGTGAAACCTTAAATACCTATGCCTGAAATTTGTCCTCCATCAGTGCTTAGTCCTCTATGAACAGCAGCAGTTGCTGGAAGGGGAATTCTGGCAGTCTCATTACACTCGGATCTGCGCACATCTGATATACTGTCAGGGGACATTGCCTAGCCATGCAGTGAAATAAAATGTTGAGAAAAAAATCAGGGAGCACGCCACCTGAGGTCAAATTGCAGCAATTTGCACAGCATGTTTCACTCTTCAAATCTGAAAGTGCACACAGCAGGTTTCAGGAGAGGCAATGAAAACGGATGGAGGGAGTGTAGTTGATCCTGACAGACACTTCACAACAAATACTTTCAGCTTTTGTACTTTGATTTGACCCCGCAAACTCAGAAGACTGTTTCTGGGCACTAGATCCAAATACATGAGCTGGGAAAACAAAAACTTTGGCTGAGTTCAGAAAGGCAGAGAGAATGAAGAGGAAGAGGGCAGGATCTAGCCTGCCCTAGTCTAGGTAGGACAAACACTTGGGCAGCAAACAGGAATACAGATGGTTTACATTACTATTTTTTAGTCATGTTTGCTTCTGCACTCAAATAAACTATACTGTGCAAGTGACTGGAGTCATCTTCTGTCCAGAGAATCCAAAATACCAGCCAATCAGACTGGTAGCTAACTGAGTATCTCATGGGATAGCGGAATCATGGTCTCAGGATGGGGAAACTGTGGGACTACAACTGAGGAAGGATTATAGCATGGAGCCTCACACCAACAGGAAGAAGAAATGGGCTCTCAGAGACAAAAGAAAAAGTTGTTCTTTTAACTGTGACAGTTTCTGTGCAAAAATTTCTAGAACAATAGCTTCAAAATTAGAGGTGTGATACCACTGGAATTAAAAAAAAATATAAAAAATATGCAGAGATAAACTGTATAAAATGTCTACATGTTTTGTGTTCCAGGTTGTTCTGCCAAAACTTACCCGGGGGGACAAATGCAGCCACTTGCACAGGGTGGTGAGGGGACACAGGAGAAGTTCATGGCAAGGTTCGCACATGAGATGCCACAATTCACACCTGCTGCTGGTAATCCAGGCACAGGAGATCTGCAGTCATAGTAGATTTTTCCTTCAGGGCATACGGGAACTTCAAATGCAAAATGCAGGTCAAGTGAGATCCACTGCTCTTTTATGTCAGAGATTATCTATTTGTTTTATTCACAATCTGTTTATTTTCATGCACAGTTAGCCTACATTTCAGTGCATATAAGAATGCAATCAGAATAAAAGTCTATAACTTCATACACATTTCAGAAATATAAAATTAATATATGTTTTAATGTTAAAAAAAAGACCAGAACTTGATATTAAGTATCTGATACACAGCCCATTTGTAAGGATGGATTAACTATGCCTTAGACAGAATCTTTAGAAGTGGCATAATGTTCAGTGAGCTGCAATCCCTTCAAAATCCATTAGAAATTAATTTTTAAATTACTTCAAAGAAATCAAGATCTTAAGGCTTCCTAAACATGGATGGTTAGCCTAATTTTAGGTATTTCCACAAGAACATATTGATGCCTCATATGAAATTATTTATTTTCTTGATTTCCCAAGTGACTTAGTAGTACAATTTGTGTTACAAAAACAAAACCAAAAAAAAGAGGAAAAACAAGACCATTTGTTCTAACTTCATATTTTAAATGTTATGACATTAGGTATCTCATACCTAATGTCTATTCAATGGAGAAAACCAAATGTCTATTCAATGTCAAAATCTTCTCTGTGTAACTATGAGAGGCAAGACTGTAAATTACCTGTATTTTCTGTGGCAGCTTCAATACATTTCACTGTTCCGTTCAAACACTGACTGAGAAAGAAAAGCAAACCACCTTTATCCAAAGGGAAAGGGTTTGGCAGCCATTATGTTCAAAACTACAATACTACTTTAATCTAATTTAAACAACAGAAACAGGAGGAAAAGAAGGATTGAAATCCAAAAGCCTGAGTTCTGACCAACATTTTTTTGGTGTTTTCTAACTGCTGAAACGTAATGAGGGCCCCGCCTCACCAAGGTGTTTATGTACTATTTAATTGCCTAACTCTCACTGAAACAAAGAAGCTGGGTAAGTCAGCATCTGCAGCAATGCAGGGCCAGGTGACTCAGGATGTTGGCAGTGTAACTCAAAACCTTGTCTGCCATGGTGAGCATGGAAGAATACAGTACACGTATTTCCTGTTGCATAGACATTAGGATCATAGCTTGACTCTTGTTATAATAAAACACAGAACACCACATTCAACAATCAACATAGTCCTCATTATTTCCTTTAAAAAATGCAAAAAACCTGAAGCATTTCAGAGGCAAAGTAATGGCAGAAAATCAAAGGCCCTACTCTCACCTTTTGAACTACATGATTACCAAGCTTCAGTTTTAACAGCTATAAGAACTCAGCAAGAATAAACCTTGACACTCGACTGACAGATGTGATTTTAAATCATCAGGTTGAGAGCATTTCTTGTAAAATGAACACTTTCTACCAGGAAACCTGGGAGTTTTCCCCACTGGTTTCAGTGAGGTCAGAATTCCTCATAAATTAATAATACAAAATGACACAAATATAGCTCCCTGCAGGCCTTTGTTTGAAAGGCTTTCCAAAATAGAATCACATTGTTTATTCTTCTGAAACCAGCCTCATATTTCTATTATAATGCTCCCAGGTCTAAGAACAGGATTGCAACCTCTGTGCATGTGTTTTGAGATACTCTTTAGTCCCTGGCTTACAGAATTTTCCTGGTATCCTGTTGCTAAAACAAGAAGGTATGTAATCCAATATATAGTGGGCTCCCTTTTACTAAGTGTGTAACAAAAATTAAATCCTGATACATCAGACCTTCATTCTGTGTGAAAAAAAAAATCAAGGCTCTTGGGTAGCATCCAAACTGTGATACATTAAAGATAAAACTCTTGGCATTGAAACCTACCAGGAGCCAGATGGTGTAGAGAGGATTTCTCCAGGCTGGAGGGCTTTGCCCTTGTAACGACAGTGACAGGCAGATCTGTTAAAAGAATATTTATGCATGTAAATACAAAAGCAAGATGAAATGTGATTTAAGGGCAACCCATTTATCAAGTTATTATGGTAAGCAGGCCTTACAAGTTATTAGCTCAACCTTTATATTTACAATATGCTTCTAATAGCAAAACTAAAAGTTGACAATCTGACTGTTTTGAAGTCAGTTGCAAAACTCCTACTGTCTTTCACAAAGCCAGGATTTTGCTCAGTCTCTGTATTATTCATTTGCTGTGCATTATTCTCATAGAAATGAGCTTTTCTTCCCAGATATGGGAAGTTATAGTTCCCATTCAAAGTACCACCAAAGTCATGGGACAGAGGAATTATCACAATAAAATCCATTAACTTCAACGATGATAAGAGCTAAATGAGATATAAGTAGCAACAGAATTCCATAAAAACCATGCAAAAACGCAAGAATGCCAAGTTACTCACACTTTAGCTTGAAACAAACTTTATCCCTGTAGTATGAACTTACTGATATAAAATATATGTTGTAATGCATAGCAATAACAGTATAATCTTGAAATCAATGCAAATACTCATTCCATCTTTTAATTCAGTACCTGATCTCAGTAACTCCCCACAGTAGTAAGCTGTAAAATTTTGGTACACAATGCACAAAAACTATTTCCTTTCATTGACTGTTTCCCTTCATTTATCTGTAGAAGTTTACATTATGATACAAAAAAAAAAAAAAA
>VXBZ01002207.1:277685-292401 GCA_013399135.1 Heliornis fulica
AAAAAAAGAGGCTACTAACCACTCTCTCCACACTTTCCCTGCCTTTATGGATTGGTACTACATGGAATCCTTCTCATTTTTTTCAGGTCAAAAAAACAGGTTTTCATGTGAAAATGTTTTCCTGTGAATTAAAGTTTTGTCGACCTTCTATGTGATGTGTGACACAGCTTCTCTGAAGTGCAGTAGATGGCCATACACACAGTAGCAGATGAAGCCCTGCCACTGATTAGTACAAAAGAATATTAAATTTTCACATATTGTTTGCTATCCTGTTTAGGCAATCTACATCTTGAGGGAAACAACATAAAAACTACTTTAAATCTTGCTGGAAAGATGAAAATGTGTCTATGCATATATACTCTATATTCTTATAACTTACAGTGGTACACAAAAGTTGACTGACTCTTCAAAGTATTTCCCATCAGGACAATTACATCCTTCAGCACAGTCATCACCACAGATATTTGCCATAGAAAGTGAAGCACAGGAGTGTTTACAAAAAGAAGAGCACTGATGATAAAGCATCCCACTGTGACACATCACAGCTGGAGGAGAGACAGCACAGAGAACAACATACTCTTAAAATGTGAAAAATCAAAAACAAAGCAATAAATACTAGAATTGCAAAACAGCAAAGCAAAAAAACTCATCCCACTGGGATAAGTTAAAATGCATGAGAAAAATACGCTATTTTACTGAGTTCTTAAGTCAGAAATGCTTATATACTGGTGGGTTTATATTAGACAATTCCTTGGCTGGAATTGTGTATTTTTTATGTGGCAGTTGTCTATTCTATATATAAAAGGGGGGACATGTGGGGGTAGGTATGGGGCGGAGGGGTTGGTGGGTGGTATGTGTAATGCAGGCTTCCAAGAGAGGAAGAGTGGCCCAGTTAAGGTTGATGTTTAGGTTGATTTAGAAATGCCTTGTTTTAAATCATTGCTATATCCTACTTGGCAATTCCCCGCTCACCCTGTCCTGCCTGCCTTGGGAAGCCCCTGCCAGCTTGGCTTTCCTTCCCTTAGGAAACATCCCTGCTCCTGCCACTACCTGACTACTACAGCCTAATTTAGGTTTCCATATGAATTACAGGTTCAAAGTCTGAAATTAAAACTATTTATGTAGTCAACAGAAAGGAACAGACACCCTTTGTGGGGCAGCTCAGGGTTGCCAACTCAAGCTATTAGCATTCTCCCCTAATTATGTCATTAGCACATGACACCATTCTAGTTTCCACCAGAAGAGGTCAATCCCTGTATTTTGTAAAGCAAGTTATATTTGTAGAATTTTACACATTTCTGAATTTTTCTGAAATTTACACATTTCTGAATTTTTACATTTCTGAAAAGATAATCTGTTCTGCAAGCATTACTCACCACAGTAAGAAATATGAGCTCTGAAGTCAATGATGACCCCATGCTTACCACAGAGGTAAGCATAGTGTGCCAGAGCATTACACAAACAGCTGCTTCCGCATTTGCATGCATCAAAGCGGCATAGCTGGTAGTATAATCCTGGACTGATGTAGGCATGGCAGGGAGCAAACACGTCTTGATTGACGATATCACAGTGAGATGCATAACCAACTAAGAGAAGGTGAAATTGTTTTAGTCAGATCCATTTTAATACAACTGTTAGTCAAATAAATAGCACAGAATATTAAAAGCAAACAGCCAGTTGTGCGACAAAGACTTGTATACAGTGTCTTTCTGAAAAGTTCTATAGTTTAAAACAGTTATTGTAAACAATTCCCTCAACAACAAACTCCATTTAGGATAAAAATCTAATAAATCCCTTCCCCTAGTACTGCAGGAAACTTAAATGGCAAAATAATATATTTCAAAACAGAAGAGTCCTCCAAAATATTTTTTTCATTTTTTCCTACCTTCTGTTTCGTTTAGCTTTGAAATCAGCAATGGTTATATATTTCTCCGCATGTGGACTCAGAAAGGGAGGCATTGCAAAATGGAGCACAAAGTCATGCAAGTTCCATACTGGACATATGCCTTCTCTAGAGCTGATAGACCCTTCTCCTACCACTGAAGCTACTACACACCACAAACGATGGAGCATCTCAGGAACACCATAGTGTGAATCATATTTAAGCCAATTTTGCTGCTGAAAAAGTGTCCCTACCCTTTAATTGGAAGTTTTTAGCAGCTTAATTATGTATAATTGCACAGATATTACAAAGGAGATCTCTCATTACCTATCATAGACCATCTTAGTGGCAATATCAAATGTTAGAGTCCTAACCAATAATTGCAAAGACAGTTACAGAAAGTGAGCCCTTTGACAATAAATATTATCCAACTAGGGCTCATTACAAAACCTGACTGAAGACTTCCATTGAAGTCTCATTGAAGTGGCCTAAAAGAAAGCTGGGGAGGTACATTTTAGAAGGACATGCAGTTATAGGACAAGGAGGAATGGTTTTTAGTTGGAAGGGGGTATACTTAAGAAAGATATGGATATAAGGAAGAAATTCTTTACTGCGGGGGTGGTGAGGCTCTGGCAGAGGTTGTCCAGAGAAAGTGTGGCTGCCCCGTCCCTGGAAGTGCTCAAGGTCAGGTTGGATGGGGCTTTGGGCAACCAGATCTAATGGAGAGAGTCCCTGCCCATGGCAGGGGGGGTTGGAACTGGATGATTTTTGAGGTTCCTTCCAGCCCAAACCATTCTATGATTCTATTACTCTAGCATAAGTCACCCGTGCAGGCCTGCCACCACCACTAAAACCTTGCCATGGAAACCCACAACATCTCCTTGCTCATTCCCACAAGGATTTCTAGAGTCTTTCAGTAAATTAGATTCAAGGGGTTAACTGGACTTGGCTGTAAAGTGGTCTGACAAAATAAGTAAACAAGAAAAAAAAATATTTTTTCAGTGATATCAGATTAAGACCATCACAAGCATGGATAAATGTTTGTGCTGGCTCAGCACAGGTGGTCAAGTGGGACAGGACCACTTACTCAGGGACTGCTGTTTCCAGTCATGATTACAAGCTCACAGGAAAACTGAGGCTGAAAGGGACCTCAGAAGGTCATGTAGTCCACCCTTCTGCTCTAAGCAGGTTGCATTTATGTTAAACTCCACCTTCACTGAGGAAGTACAGAACTGAAGATGAGGCATCTTGGAGAGAGATAACTTGGCTGAGATATACTGCTTCAGAAGACAGCCAATGCTGAAGGAATAACAAGTCTTAGAATGCCCCCGTTTCTTAAAGGTTTGTTGTTATTCTAGGCTTGCTCCCACAGGCTCTAAACGTGGCCAAATCCCACATCCTTATTGAGGCCTTATGTCTGAAACATTAAAAACATTAGACTAAATTCTGTCAGAATTGCAAACTACTGTCTGTCCACTGTCTTCATACATTGAAAAAAACGCAATATGGAAAGGAAGAGACAGTGAAATTTCAATGCAAAACATAGGTTGGTCAGATAACCAAAGCTAAATCTTTAGTCAGGAGTTTGAACAATCTGCAGATGTCAGGTTTTTTGCATTAGTTTGTGTCAGAAAGCATAAATGAATGATAAGGAAACTTTTAATGCTACAAGCATGGAGAAGGCAGAGACAACTGATGAGAATACTTTCTCATCAAGACATCGTCTCCTATACTTTCTGTGAAAATCTACAAATGTCAATTGCATCATTCCTCTTGACTCACATATTCACAGGACTACAGACGGCATTCCACTTAGCGCTCTGCGTGCATATTAGCAGAATTTAGGACTCATGGACAGTACACCCAGCATTAAATTTTCATCTGCCTTGTATTTATGGAGGACTTACTTCATTTTACACGCTAAACGTATGGAAAGCATGGTCCTTGTCAAAAAATGAAAAATGAAAGACAGAGTGCACATCTAAAACTGAAGTTGAAATACATGTATGTGCAACTCATTTGTATAGAAATTTTAAAAATATCCCATAATAAGGTACAGTTAATTCCCGAATCTTGGGTGAAAACATACCGTTTTGCTGATTGACATTGCAGGGATCGACCACAGGAATATTGATAGGCACAGAGCAAGCTGAGGAAACCTTCCATGCATTAGCATGAAGTTGGGGAGTCCCTTCTATCATCCCTGCTGGAGAACTGAAAAGATCGACACTGTAAGCATCCTTATAGACTACATGGGTGAGGACAAGCATATCAGAAAAGCCTTTGATGCACTAAACATTAATGATTTAACATGTCAAAAGACTTTCCATCAGTGAGGTATAAAAGAAGTGAGGCTTTTTCCTCAACAGTTTACTCATGGGAAATTATTCTTACGCTCAAAGTTTGCCCTCATGCTTAATCCAAGTACTCAGAAATCAGTGGGAGGAGGCATTAATGCAAGGAGAATTTGGCCTTCATTCAAACACATACATTCAGTGAAATGGCAAAATCTGACCTCTTAGTTTATTTTAGTGTTCTAGAGGACAGCTGTTTGCATTTAGATTAGTTTTTTCACCAAGTAGTTCAAAAGCACTTATTATTAAAAAAAGGATTTATGATATTACAGCTTGGAGAACTCATGAGAAAATTAAGTAAAAGAATAAGGAAAGTGTGGCCTTGTAATCAAACTATTCTGAACCACACGAATTATGTTTTTCCATTAAAACTTGATATGGAGAAAAAAAAAAAATCAAGCAGCAGTTTTAATCATGTGAGGATGTATGTAGTAGTGTTATCATCCACTCATTTTGTCCATGCTCATATATTTACTCAGTAAAAGGGAGCAGTAGAGAGGAAGAAAATACATTCAAGCAGTATCATCATCCAATAATTTCCATAAATAATAATGTCATTTTCCAGAAGTACTTAGCTAAACATTTTGAATGACCTAGCTACAGTTATGAGTTTCATATCTTATAAAGTGACTATCATTTTAATTAAGAGATTTTGTATTAGTTTAATAAAATGTGAGAATAGTAATGAAATTAAAGAATCAGATAATTACATTTAACAGAACTTTTCATTTGTTATTAAACACAATGCAAGTGTACAGTACACAGTGCAAATGTATGCAACTTACAGAAAATCATCTCTCAAATTTCCATTGTATGTTCCACATAGTCCTAAGGTTCTTCTCTTCCATCTGACATCAACTTGAACATATATCCTCTCTCCACCTTTAGCAAACAGTATCTTCAAACCAAAACTAGTTTTCAGTTGAACAAAGAAAGAAGATACATTCTGAATTTCAATAGCCCCTGCACATAGAAAAAAAAAAAAAAATGTCAGTCCCTGGATTCCAACTTCCAGGTTGCATTGCTTTACCCCTTAAACAAAAGAGATTTCAAAAACTCAGAAATAAAATTGGAAACTATACATAACTTCACCCGCAGCCAAACAACTTCACTCATTCCCTTATGAGACTACATATCTTTTTCATTAGCAATACAAATCAAGAATTGCAACTACTATTGAAAGTAAAAAAAAAATCTCTTGCCTTTTCATATCTGTGAATTACCCAGTTACTCAATTTTTCTTTTTAAGAAAGCATGCCTTTGGCAATGAGAAAACAAGACAAAAAATCACTTGTTTCTTAGTTTCCATGGATGTTATAGAATTAATTAACAGATGTCTGTGAAATGTATCGCAATCTTTAGATAGAAGGTTCTCTCTTACTACTATTGATGTGACATCAGTATAGCTCCTAACTTAGACTGAATGTGAACTAAGACCCTATCAAATTCCCAGCTTTCCTTTCCGGCAAATCTATTATGTGAGGAAATGGAAATTTCACAGTCACAGCATTCATTTACTACATATTGTTGGGCTACTTGCAGCTGTAGTCTTCAATGAGATCTACCTTCACAAGCAGCCTCTATGCATGTGTACACAGACATACACTTCAGTGCATAAACTGAGAAGCAAACAAAGTGCTTATGTGAGCTTAAAGATGTTCTTAGCAGATAAGACTAGATACACCCAATTATCAAGACACCAAAATAATTGTCACAGACTATATTTTTTGTAGACTATGAAAAGAGACAAGTGAATAGGAGCTGATTCAAAAGACATAAAATGGAATTAACAATTCAGATATGAAGCAGAACTGTCAGCATATCTGGAAGTATAACTGAGCTATGAAACTCAATGCCATAGGAAGCTGTGAATGCCAAAAGCAGAACTGCAACTGGCCAGATATAACGAAGAAAAGATATAGCTGCAACCACCAGCACAGAACTCCCTAAACTGTGTCACCAGAGGTGGGAAAAGTAAAGAAGAACTCACTCATTACTCTTTCAGAAAGAGACTAAAAATCCCATAAGAATTTACTACTGGTCACTGCAGGATACAAAATTCAGTGGCATCATTTCCATCTTCAGTGCTTAATTTTCTGACATCCTTTTAAGGCTGATGTATTTCACTACCCTTTCCAAAAAGATGAAGTGAACCTGCCTGCAATCACAACACATCAGCACTGAAAGCAATGTAGGTCCCATAGAGTACATGCATTCTATTTCATGCCACTTACTCCTAAAAGTTTTAACCACACTAGGTCTTAACATCAACATCAAGATAATTTCCAACCTCTCTTCATCTCCCTTCTTTTCCTTACCCTCACCCCCAACCACAAACAAAATGAGCTGTGTTTCTAGGTACTCTGAAAGATAAGAAATGAAAAAAATGAGCCCATAATGGACTCCACAGGCTCAAAAGGTACGTTTCTAGAACCAATACTAAGGTTATATCAAGTTAAGTGATTGTACATTTCGTAAGTCATTTTTTAAGAAATTCCTTTTTTGTATTACAAAAAAGCTTTGGAGGTTATAAAAGAAAGAATGTGAGCCCTGGTAAAATTCTGCTCCATGCACTGCTTACCATTAAAGTTTAAAACTTGGTTAGAGCCAGCATGGACTTGACCATATCTTGTGAGAGTTACTTGTTTGTTCACATCATCTTCAAGAACTAGTGTTACAGACTCAATGCAGGCATGGTCAAAGTTCTAAGAAGAAACAAGTATTGCCATCAGAACTGACAGACATTTATATTACTATGGAAAGCAAAACTAACAAACAAACAAAACAAAACAAACAAAACAAACAAAACAAACAAAACAAACAAAACAAACAAAACAAACAAAACAAACAAAACAAACAAAACAAACAAAAAAAAGAGGCAGGGTGGGAACAGTTGTATAGAAAGGAAATACCAGAACTGTCATCAAGTAAATCAGTTATAAACTATCACTCAGAGCATTAAACAGAGTACCCAAAATTGTATGTAGAAGATAACAACACAGTGCTTGTGTGCTTGAAAGCAACAAGGAACTTTAGCTATTATGGCAGTCTAGTAGTAAGTGAACAGAGGTTCTTAAGTACTGAAACTGTGTTCAAAAGGGCCTACTTGCCCGGTCACCCTAGGTACGCCTCATTACTGCGTTAACCAGTGTTTGAACAAGAGTCTGGCCCTGTCTATATCAAGCTGGTGCAACCAGAGCCCAAATGCAGCAATGCAGGACAAAAACTATTGCACACATGAAGGTGCTTCTCATCTTGAAACGCAGTCGTGATCTCTGACTGCAGGCTAAAAGGATAGAATTTCTCCAGAAATATAATAATAATATATAAATATCTGACCATCACAAAAATAGTTACTTATAAAACAACTCACACCCACCATTTTAGAGTGCAATCCAGGCAGAAGTTTTGAACTTATATACAAGAAAAAAGGTGACACGCAACCAGCTTAAACCAAGCATCTTATGCTCCTCGGGGCCCCTATATTTTGTACCCAGAAACTTTCCTAGGTGCCTAGAGTTCTGCTGTGGATCATTTCCAATGCACCTGTGTCTCTCACAGACTAGCTAACAGTTTCCTTCTTGAGGCCACTTTAAATGCAGAAACAGGACTTGTCAGGAGAAAAAGGTGCTCTAAAAAAAAACAAAAAAAAAAAAACCCAAAACAACAACCCACCACCAAAACAAAACAGAGCAACCAGCTCATAAGTCTAGCTTTTGAAGGAACGTGAGACACAGTCCTATAGTAGGGCAGCTTTGGTGAATCACTCCTTGCTGATGACTTCAGGTCCCCATCAGCACACAGGCAGCTATGAGTCAATCTTCTCCTTAGAGCCTAGGTGACTAATAACTTCACTAAAACCTGTCTCAGAGATAAGGGCTTTTTATTTGTAAAGTCTGTTGTTGGATTACCTGTCAAAATACTTTCAAATATGTGTGGTGGCTAATCTCTTCATTAGTTTTTTAAATGGCATTTTTCCAACAAATTAAATATATCAAATAAAAATCTAAAGTTACCAAAAAAAAAAATAAAATTAAAAAATCCCTAGCCAAACTAGCGGTGTATTAAACCTGTTCAGTGCTATCAACAAGAGCTTTCTTAAAGCATAATGAATCTGTTTGTACAATAACCAAGATTGTATACAATTGTTTACTGTGCATAAAATAGTAACTCTTTAGACTTTATTCCTCTAAAGATGCAGTTGATTTTACAAAGGGCAATATAACTTGTAGCAATACAACTGCTTACAAAAAAGCTATAAGATGGTTTCAATCTGTATATTTTATTAAACATAACCCAGCAACTTAAAGTACAACCTATACAGGATTGCCTTACAATCATGCTTGTAATGAATGTTCAAAAAAAGTCACTTGCCTGTCCACAAGGTGCTTTCTGTAAAGTGATTGTGAATTTGTTTTTCCCGGTGCCTTTCACCAAAATGTACTGGCAAATCCCAAGAAAGGTAAAATGACGTCCATCAAATGTTGTGAAATGAGAGCTACCTGTGACTGTGCATTCGGCTTGAGAGAAAAAGGATAAACAAGAATGTTCACTTGCATAAGAACATGTTATTCTGTAAATGATGATCATTCATACCACAGGTACGAAGCGGCTGCATGTGTCTGTCCTCGGGGCACATGTATATTCGGTTTTCAGTTCAGATTAAGAGTGCATTCTTGCAGTGACTCTCCAAAACATCGCCAAGTACTGCACTTTCATTCACACCGTGGGGCAGCAGCAGAGCACATGAATTAGATGAATGTTGGCTGCGATTACTACAGGAGGTGCTCACATCTAACCTGCTCCCACTACTAACAGGTATTCAGACCCTAAGACCAGACTAGAGGAGTTGTAATTAACATCCCACATGTACACATTACACACAAGACTTATGGAATGGCTCTCGGTGTCAACTGCTTCACA
The DNA here is from genome assembly GCA_013399135.1 of Heliornis fulica. Classification (NCBI taxonomy): domain Eukaryota; kingdom Metazoa; phylum Chordata; class Aves; order Gruiformes; family Heliornithidae; genus Heliornis; species Heliornis fulica. The sequence goes on from VXBZ01002207.1 coordinate 286,845, forward strand.
CTACAGACCCACCCTATCAGGCCTTGCTTAGTAACTGTTAAGTGTTATTACCTTTTCAAAGGGGTGTCCTTAATTTGTAAAATATTCTCTTTCACAAGTTTCATAATATAATCTTGTCTAAAACAAAGAACTGTCAAGAGAATTTCACTACTTGACTACTGCATGTTACCCTGAGTAATTTATTACAGAGACATTAATCTTTAAAGATAAGGATTATTATCCACACAACTGCTGTTACAAGGGAGAAAATACAGCACACTGACCATCAGAATGATGCATTCCTTATTATTTGCATTATAATTGTACCTAGAAGTGAGGAGATCCTTGTACCTGTCCTAGGTACTGCACAGGCAGTAGAAAAATGCTGCCTGCCCCAAAGAGTACATTGTGAAAAAGAGATAGAAAACAAGATGTAGATGTAACACACTGAGTTAGGGAAGCAAATAAGAAAAGGTAAGATGACTATGGTCAGGCAGTTAACAGATTCACCCCAGCTGGCCCACTGCTACTCTCTACTTCCCTCTGCTTAATCTTTCTTCTTAAATTAGTATCCCAAGACCTTGGATCATATTTGTCTTCTGAAGAGTATCCCTTACATTCATTGGGTAGAGAAAAGAGCAATGAAATACAGATACCTGGACAGTCATGGTCAGTGCAGTTCCAAATGCCACCGATACAAATACTAGAGAGAAAACAAAAACAGAGAAATTCAACGTTGTGATCTTTAGCAAAAAGAACAGCTCTGATCTAATTAATTCACACATTCTATAGGATGACCTTCACCTTTTATGGATACATTAAAAGTCCTAGACTCTAAAACATGGATGTTAATCATTTTTTAAAATCTGTGTCTATGATATTAAACTATGGGCAGCAGTAACAGAGAGAGGAGAGATGTGAGGCTTTCACATACCAGTTGCTGCATTCTTGTTCAATTTTTGAGCCTACAGGGAAGGCAGTTCCATGATAAATACAAGGACAATTTGACACAGAGATACAAGTTCCATTTTCCATAATGAGACCTATTGGGAGAGAAGTTAATAAATGAGATAAACAAATTAACGAACTCCGGATCACTGCTCTTCCCCCATATGACTCAACCATTCAAATCTGCCAGAAGGTGATCTCACTAGTCTTCACACACAAGGGACAAGCAAAAAGAATCACCCAGTGAGCAGGCAGCTCAGAGAGACAAACCGCAAAGCGCTCTCAAAGTAGTTGTCACCCTTTATGAAAACATGTCTGCCTTAAGGATGTAAAACTGTACAGACTCAAAAATTAAAATATTCTGAGATCTTTAGTCCTTCCAGACAGGACTGTTTAAAGTCCAGTCCCTAATTTTTATTGAGTACAGGTCTCAGGAACCTTGTTTTCTTGTACAGAGCATAAAATGGATTCTGTTAAAAAATCCTCAATGCAGTACATGTTGTAATAGTCCGAGTAGATTAGATCTATGCAGTATCTTACTGTAGCAAGCATTATCGATGGCCCCAGATTATAAGGGATATTTCATTCTAAGCCACCTCTATAAAGAAATCTTTAGAAGAAAATAAAGGGAATCACAGTGAGAATATGAAGAGCTAAAGCAGAATTTGTATTTTAAGGCTTTAACTTAAGCATAGTCTATTTAGACAACTTTATTATTATGTTGGATATTAGCTTTATACATATTTCTTCGCATACAGTTGACAGCACTTACCATCTGGACAGTAACAGCCATCTAAGCAGTGTAGGTTGCTGCCAAGACAATCTTTTTCAAACGTGCAGGTTGGTGGACAACAACTGATACAGTCACGGTGTACAAAGCTGTCTTCGCACTTCTCAGCTGAATAAAACACATGGTACACTGAACATTACTGCAATTTCTTTCCCTATACTGGAGAACACGTCTCAAAAAAAACCAAAACCCAACCACTTGTGCAGCACTTCTACTGTAGGTAATCAATTAGATCAGGTACAATGGGTTCTTGGGAGAGGTTTTAACTGTTGAACAGTGGTGAATGTCTCATCAGTATTTAAGTCTTTATCAAACTCTTACATCATCCCCCCAAAAGAAGTTATTGTTTCTGTGGCAGGAGAACTTGTGCTCATAGCTCAGCTAGGTCAAAGTCTTGTGCATGAAACTGAACTGCAATTGATGGGTGATAGTGATAATTAGAAGGAATTGATGTAACTACAGTAATTCTGTTATAGGGCCAATAGAGGTTGAAAGGTCATATGGGAAGAGGGGCAACAGCAGATCTCCATGGATATTTGTTCTTTGTCCTAGAATATGACAAACACTTATGTTTCAGGTAATCTGCGGAACATTAATTTTGTATGAATCTAGATGAGATCACAATGGATTTGAAATATTCCTATAGCAAGTCATGGACTTCATTGTTCACTAGCTACAGTGAAGCTGGCTGACCTACTTCAGTAGTGGGTTTGAGTTCTATAGTGACAAATGTTGTTAAGATGGAATTATGTGAAATAAATACACAGGGTGTCTTGAAGGTCACATAGTATGCTTTGTTAAAGTCTTACTACAGGCAGGAAAGTCATCCCTCCAGTCCCGCACCGGGGACCCAGCATGAGAGCATGCTCTAGTGTACTCTGTCACCGCCCTGCAGTATGTTTCATCATCATCCACTCTGAAATGATAAAACAAGAGAGCAATTGAGGAAGTCAAATCCCATCTACAAATCTCTGCCGTGGAACACTGCACAGGATACTTTACTTCACACACATTTGACACCACTCAGCCATAACAGCACACAGTGAAGAAACTATGAAAAGGAACAAGCTGTACAGAATACACTGTTATTTCATTTCAGTATTACCCCAGTGAACAAAAATGCTAGTTTATTACACAAAAGATAAATGCTGCTTATGATGAAAGAGAAACAGGATGCTGTATTGAAGACAATAGATAACTCAACAGTCTTAAGATCCAGGTCTTAGGCTCTCTCCTTCCAGCATGGTATGGAAACTGACCTACACTGACACAAGAATTCTGGTCTGAGTAAAAAATTCAAGTTTGCAGTTGTCTGTCAGTCCTCAAACTTAAGCAAGAGAAGTGTTTTGGTTTACTCCTGACTTTGTGCTGAAGTGCTTTCTGACAGAAGCATTGAATACTGTAGACAGGCTTAGGGATTTAAAGCCCAATCCTGTGCAAAGACACTATCTCTGCATTAGTCTGTACAGAAGAAGCTGTACAGTGAGCTTTTGTCAGATCAGTTAAGGAGATATCCATCAGTCTTTAGGTAAGCTCAGATTTTATTCAGATTTAAGTCACGTAAGGCAAGATACCACCAACCTTTCGTTACAGTACAAGTCCAACTTCCATCACTCAATGTGGAGGACTTGATGCCAAATTGAACTAGTCATAAGACAACGTTTCTATTATGAGCATGACTGTGACAGATCAGCTGGGTTTGTCATTCAGCACACAAGATCATGCTTCCAAAATTAATGGTCTTAAGAATATATTATATCACGCTTGGATTCTGCTTTCAACATATCTGTTATCAAATCAACCACTATACTCTTAGCTACAGTGATCAGTCTCTCCAGCTCTCCTTATCTAATCCAATTAAATGAGTCTTAATGGAAAGAATAATTGGCATATACTATGGCCCCACAAAAAATCCTTCATAAACTGACCTAAAAGAAGAGAGGTCTCTTTTATAAACAAAATAAGCCTAAATTAATGAGGTTCTGAGATGCAGAAACTTCTTCAAGGTTTTTAACCATTCACACCATTCACATCAAGACACATATGCATATTGACAAAAATCAAATCCACTTTAACACCAATCACACAGATTCAATATCACATTTGAAAATTTGCTTTTCTTTTTCTTCTTTTGCTAAGAAAGTCACAATAATCTCTTGAGTTACAAAGAGACCACACAGAGACAACTCGTATCTTCTTTGTGTGAAATCAATGTACAGATCATAAACTTCATGACAGACACTTCTGGAGATTTGCCTACAAAGACAAATTCTTCCATCTTGATTTTATAGAAAAGCAGAAAATTAAAAATTCATCAAAAATAAATTAAAAAGTTGTGATGGATTATACTGAGTGATTCTTAATTTTAGTCTTGTGATTCTTCCTGCATGTTTTTTTATTAAATTGATGATACTGAGAAGGCCATAATTGTATCTGGTAAAAATCCTGCTATTATGCTATTACATCTGAATTTTAAAATCTCAATAAAAAGGAAGGGGTACGCTGCTCAGTCATCTATTCAGATACACTCTGGAGTACAAGTTTAACTTGGATGACAAAAAATAAACATGAGTCTGGAAAGCCAAGGAAAAAATACCAGGTTGCATATAATGCCAGCAACTGAGGGGGTGTAACTACCACCAAAGCCAATGAGAGTTGGATTTCTTTTGACAACTCTGAATTTAAATAAATTAAATAATTTTGAAAAAGTCTACTAATCTGAACCCTAGTGGTTGCTCATAAAACCAGCCCAACTGTCTCAAACAAATGGTCCAGCTCCTCCAGTATCATTGGTAATTCCCCATATTTAATCTCCATGTATTTTTCATTCAGGATCTCCAGATACATCTGTCAGTTTTTTGTGATTAGTAGCTTCTGTTTTGTCATTGATGTTTCTCTGTTTATTTGCCTAGTATTTCCCCGAGTCCATGTAAACCTTTAGCAATCAAAACATCTCTTGGCATGCTGGTTCTGTGCCTTTGTTTCCACACTAAATCTCTCAGAGAAACCCCATCTCTTTCACTTTGAACTGGTTCCTCCTAGCTTCCCTCAATGCTGCTCAGTTCTGGTCTCAAATTTAAGAGTTTGCATCCATTTCATGTGTTAAAAATACAGGAACTGCAGTCTTACCTGCAAAGATCATTCATACAGCTAGAAATATAAGAATATGGGTCTACACTTTCATGGCAGCTGAGAAAAGGAAACTGTAGGAATATTTGGCACTTGAAGAATATGTCCTGCACATTAAGAAGAATCAGTAAATGACAGTTAGCAAATACTTTCTTACTAAACATAATTCTTTCCAGCTTTGTTTAGATTTTTTATATCACAATTAAAATTTTTAAATCTCAAAGTCTCAATTTATTATTATGTCTCCTTTAATATTCTTCCTAAAAGTTGTCCTCTCTGCCTAGGCTGGCTTGATTGCATGCTGCTCCTAAGCCAGCTGAGATGAGAGAAGGTGAAATAACAAAAAAGGCATTTTGTGTCAATGCAAGAGCTGAGCACATTACTTCTGCAGTATTTCATAACTGCCAAAATAATGAGGTGTCAGAGGCCAGGACTAGAAACTGAACCCAAGTTTAATGCAGCAATGAAGAGCTCTGCCAGCAGACCTGTGTCACGCACGTCCAATCTGAGCCTTTGCATGTTTAAGTTAAACATCTGAAGATCTTCAGACTTTCCATAGCAACAGTCCTGATCTGAATCTTCCTTTTCTCAAAGCTTCAGTGTATTTAAAGCTCTTTTTCAGCATGATGTATATTGCTAGATTCCAGTTCCACCAATAGGGAGCAAAGATTAAGACTGAATATTACTTATATATATATATATATATATACA
>VXBZ01002207.1:292409-304883 GCA_013399135.1 Heliornis fulica
TTTTAATGAGAAGATTAAAAATATATTTTAAATATATTTTTAAATAGAAATTAAAATTTTGGCAAGGTGTTGGTTGAGGGGTTTTTAAGTGTAATTACTGACAGTTTTATAACAAATATACAAATACGTACAAGCCTAACACAGTGAATACTTAAGAAAAAGTAAATTTATTTAAAACAATTAAAGCTTTCATCATGTTTCACAGAGGTCAGTTAGCACTACTACCTCTCTCCTTTTCTCTTGCTGCAGAAAAGCCCTACTACAAACACACCACTATGTGCCCAGCTCTCCTCACAGCATGAGCGTGGGAGAATTAATGAACGAGATGCGTGACTGGAAGTCATGGCAACAGGCTGAGGAAGATACCTGAACATACAAGAAAGTTGGCAGTAAAGAACAGGCCCTAGATGTCCATATTTTTGCAGAACTAAATAATACATTTTCTGTATGTTATTAAATATGTAAAGAAGGGAATTTTGCCTACGACCTGCAGAACCTCACAGTAATTGGTATCATGTTACAGTCATCTATATCTGTGCATGGTCAGGAGACAGTATTAAAATGAAATTGGCTATAGTTTTCTTTCAGAACTTTGCTATCCAGAACTTAGTCTAACTTCTTCTAGCACAAGATGTACAAAGTTTGACACTGCAGTGTTGAAAGCCCTAAAGCACACTGATCACATATTTGTACTTGGATTTCCACAAATAAACAAAGATGAGATCTTAGCCATCAGCCTATTTTTCTTAAGAGCCAGGGAGACCTAAAACATTCCTCCCTCTCTGACAGAAGAGTTCTTTTTGCAGAAAATGCTTCCCAAACAAAAAAGATGAGGTTTGATCTAGAGGTAAGCTTGTTAACATAACTCTGCTGAAAAAAACACACTAAAAATATTTTATTTACATTTCAACATGGCTTGAAAAAATTACTAAGTCCTCAAAAAATGTCACAAAATAAAATAACTGTCCTTGAAACATATCTATACATAGATACAGCCTTGTATATTAAAGTAATACAAAGATGCCATTAAAAATAAATATAGGGAAACAGGGGAGATTGCTTTTAACCTGTGCTTTAAAATGAAACTTTACACACCTCTTGGCAATTTATTTATTTTGGGCATTGTAAATAGAGAATTTTCAGGCTCTGGAAGAGTCAGGATAAACAACAGCTTCCCTTAATACTAAGGAAAGTAGTTTGTCTGGGGGAAATAAATCTTCATAACAAATGATATAAAATATTTTGAAACACACAGCAAAATGTTGCAGCCTGGAAGTAATTTAAATTAGCAGTCTATTCCTGTGACAATATCAGAACTTTGTGCTTTGTAACTGCACAATTACCGTGACATTATACAACTGGTTCAAGGTTAAAATTATTTATAGCATTAAATTGTACACTATAATAATATCAGTCCTGATAAAAATGCTAGAAGAAATTATGATGTCGAAGAAATGTAGCTCTGGAAATGCAGAAAGAGCCAGAAGTCCTATTTAACAGCTAATACGCTTAAAGATTCTGAAATTACTATTTTTTTAGAGATTTTGTAAATTCATTATCTCCTCCAAACTTTATTTTACTCCATTATTAGAGATCACCAGTTTTAACCAGTTATTAAACATACTACACACTCTGGTGTGCAGAAATTAATGCTGTAAAAAGGGAATTTACTTCTCTCTGGCAGAAGTATGAGAAATTCATATTGGACAGATTTTTAAAAGCTATACAAAGATAGGTATGCTGCATCTTCCTTCACTTAGAAAGTCAAAAAGTTCGATTGTCAACCGTAAAAAACAGGGAAAAACCAAGTAAGGGAATAAAGTTACAGTGAGGTAACTTTGGCAACTTAGAATATACAGGGCCATGTGACTGGTTTCTCTCAGCAATTAATGGCAACAATAAAACAGTCCTATCTGTTTCTATCAGAATCTGAGAAAAATATTCCTCACATTCTCAGCTTTGTTGTTTTCTTTTTTTATCTTTCCCCAAGCTAGTTACAAGTAGGACAAAAGTCACTATAGTGTTTCCTGTATAGACTGCAGAATATTCTACCAGCTTAGCAAGTCATCTCTCTGATGCAGCATTGGGCAACTCCTCATCCTACAGGGTAGTTGGAGGCTTTTGATATCCTTGTGCCAACAGACACAAGGAGCATCCTGGAAATGGCTTTGAAATTTACAATTCAAATTTACATTATTTCAACTTCATTATTATTATGTTTTATATAAACTAATGACTCAAGGTGGTACTTTTTCCAAATATTAATATTTTGTCTTTTTTCTCCTTCTCCCACCAGCTTTAAACACAGAGAAAACCACAAGCATTTGTTTATTTATTTATCATTTGAAGGCACTTTCATCAGCTAAGATAAACATACCCCAACTGTTTTGCTGAACAAGGCAAAGGCTTAAACATACACATAAATACTGTCTTGATCTAAGACCTTTTCCCTTAGCATCTAATGATGAGGAAGAGTAGAGTAGATACTCTATTTTCTACTGAAATAAGTGAAACAGGACACTGCCTTTTTACAGTATTACATTTAAATTGAACTTGGAAGCTGATCCCACAAAGTAAGGGGGTATTTCTAAGCTTACTTACTATTTTGCAGTATCAGGTCATCATCTTTATTGCCATTAAAATTTCCACAGAGCCCACAAGTTTTTTCTTTATGATCTTCTGTCAGCTTAATATAAATACCAGAGTTTCCATCCCAAGCAAGAGAAAAACCAAAAGTAGTCTTCACCAGAATATAGTCAGCCAGTCTCTCAAAGAAAGCATTTCCAACTGTCTGAGGCAACATTAATCTGAAAAATAAACAGCCTCCTTCAAAGATCTCAGATGAGATGAGGTTAGTGCTAGAAAAATACAACAGAGAGCATCACCTTCTAACTCACTAAAGCCCTTTTTTCCCAGGTTTGTACAGTCACTTCCATTCAATTCTTCTTCTCTGTACCAGCCACCAAAAATGAATGCCTTTCTGCTGTATGCACTTGTCAGTTGTACCAATTATAAGCCTGAAAAAATAATGATTCTTCATTTTCAAAGCTCAGCACAGGTACACTGAGGAATACTTGATGAGAATACTGTGTTGCATGAGAAGCTGTGTGACACTATGACCATCAGCAGCCCTTCTGGACAGGGTCATCACTGGGTTCAACTCCTGAACTTTCCTGTATTTTTTTTTTCTGTACCTTTTATGGTACAGAAAATACTATTGGTCAAAATGCTCTGTATCTGTGTATCTTCCTATTTGTCCAAGAACCACTTGATTTTTGCAGCATGAATCTAATCCTTATCTTGGGATGAACAATATCACTGAAACCATCAGTCTCAAATGCTAATGACCATAGCATTACATCAAAGGAGGTGGCAAGAACACTGTAATTACTCTTTAAAATTTACTATACCTTATCAACCAGTAAAACATATTTACAGTAGTCTTGCACTCATCTCTTTTTTTTTTTTTTAGGTAAAAATGTAAATTTAGGGGCTTGATGCACTTCAAAGGGGCAAATGAGACCTAAAATCTTTTATTCAACTACTTTCAGACTCATCTAGAAGATTATGTCTTGCATTAAATATAGCTACCAAGAATAAAGAAAGACTGCCTTGTTCAAAAAGGTATCAGGATACCCCAAGCTAAAACCGTCTGATACAGACTTAAAAAAAAAAAAAAAAAAAAAGTCTCTCAAAGTAGTAGGGATGGGTAACCTTTCAGGTACAGCTGAGAAGTTGAGCACAAGTTTAATGCAGATGTTTATGCTCTCCTCACTCGGGTATTACATCTGCTCACACTAGAGCTCTGTCAGCCCCAATAGAGAACAGCAAAAGATCAATAAAGATATTTTTCAACTTATTTTCTCTGGCTAATGTAAAAAGCATCCATTTGCCAAACTTCAATCTATCTTTTTGCAATGAAATATTAAAACCCACTATTAGAACACTTACCTGGTTCCATCCTTTCTTACTTCATGTCCTGAAATAGTTATTTCTTCTTGGTTCGAAAAAAATAAGCTGACAGATCTCGGACAATTATATACTGAACCATAACAGTGTGGACTATTATGAACCTTAAAGGGTAAAAATATATACAAAATAAGAACAAATGTTTGTTCTCAAAAATTTAATGTACATTTTCACAAACTCATATATTATATTTCACATTTCTATGCACCAATCACTGAAAAAGATTTACAAATAAATACTTAGAATATAAAAAGTCACTATTACAAAGATATGCAAAACTAGAAGTTGGTGCTACCCAATAGTACTGAGAAATACAGCAAATGGTTAATAACACAACGAGTTACAAGACAGTAGTTAAAATACTGGGTGAAGTACTCAGGTATTTTACATAGATGAACTTCAGAGACAACTTAGTATGCTCTTTTATATCTGTCAGCATAGGAACTTGATACTTATACTGAGGAAACACCCCTATCACTCTCTTTCTAGACGTCTGATCTGTAAGACGGGACTACAAAGCAATACAAAACCTCATCATAATGCCACCAACCTCCATGCTAGCATAGACTGGCACCAGCTGAACTGTAACATGCCTTCCTGAACCACTTGGGTTTAGCTGAGATTTTGGAGTGCTCCCACAGATTACTGTAGGCATCTAACTTTTGTGGATCTGTTAAAACCCATTTCATGCTGACTTTCTAGCCCTGCTAATGGAGAAGGGCAGACTTTTCTGAAGTCTGCTGCTCCCCCTTATACATATATAGCACAGTAAGCCATAGTATTGGTTTGAATAGCATAGCAGCTTCTCCAGTTTGAAGAGAATTTTCCAGCAATGGAAATGCAAGTTTCAGTCAGCCAGAGAGAGACTTGCAAAACTGTGGACCCCAGATATAAGCAATGAGAAACTTCCATGACTGCCTACTACAAAGAGAGATGTTAGACAGATCTCCTATGCATGCATCCAGAAATTAAAGCCATGCTGCTCTTATCTCAGCATCTTCACGGTTTTATGGCAGTGAAGTAGATCTCGCATTAAAAAAAATGTATAATCAGACCTTAGAACAGGCATGATAAGCCAGTGCTCTTCCTTATTATAGTTTGGCAAAAAGGAGGATATGCTTGAAGTCACACTTCGTTTGCATTCCCCGCCTCCAGCGCTGCAGAGCACAACTCCTGCAGAAAGGTTCTAGTCCCCAGAGACCACACAGCTTTTGTTGGCCAGGGCATGCTCTTGGGACTTGAAAATCATGGGTTCAGATTTACTCTGAATTATGATTGGGTTATAGGTCTCTGATTTTCTGTGCTTATGGTCTAACCAATTAACTTCTACAGAGCTCTGAATTACACTCTCATAGAGTTTTAAGCACATATCTCCAATGGTTAGAGCAAATCTTCAACAGCTTCCATTAATCTCAGTGGGTCTGAGCCACCCAAAGCCATAGGATACCCTAGACTACGGTGCATCAAAAGACAGTGAGCTGATTTTAGATACCACCAAGGAGGCAGGGGAATGTGTTGTGAATCTTAGATACCTGTCATTACCTACATTAAAATGTAGACAGAGTTTAGATATGCAAAATATGAATCCTGTGACTGTGTGTGTTCCTGTTCTCAGAGCAGGATGGAAGTTACTTTACCAGTTTACTTGATAGTGCAGTGAAGCAAAACAGATTACTAGCTGGGAAGTGACTGCCAATCTAGTATTGTATGCTGTAAAAGTAACTACAGCTATTGTTTTTATAGAAAAGATCTGTTGGTAAATACATAATGTGCTAATACATATTTGAATTAATCTTCCTAAACTGACAATCCTGGAAGTAAACACCAGTAACTGTTTCTCTGAAATGTTTTAAGCGAAATAAACCAAACCAGAAAAAGGATTAGAGTTTTTACATATACAATCATAGTTAAAGATATCAGAAATGTTACTTGTATTGACAGATGGTTTCTGTGTAAACCTGTCCCAAGACAGAAACACAACCAAGGAAAACCAAAATAATTCTTGTGTTTTCTTCTCCTCTAGAGAGGTGGATTATTAAAGCCAGAAGGACCACAATGTGAGGCTTTGGAAAGGCTCTTGGTTCTCCACTGGCCAGCTCTACTTCTGACTTTTCTTAGTAAACATTTTCAGTTTTTAACAAAACATGACTTTTGTTTTAGCAATTGAATGGTGGCTTCTCTATTTACAGAGCATCTAGAATCCACTGAAATATTAATTCTAGAATTTTATATAATCTTGGGCTTTGCCACAGAATTTTCTGAAAAATTCTAAAAGATCACAGCTGCACCCAGAACCCAATGAATTAAAATGAAATTGTGAAAGGCAGATATAACAGCACCTGTCTATAAGCCAAGTGAACAGAAATGACAGTTTTAATGCCACATTTATCTTCACTGTATGATGTAGAGGTAATACAGAATTAGAACGCAAATGACCAGAAGGGAGATTTTCTGTGGGTCAGGGAGGCAACTCCCCATAGCATGCTGATGGCTGTGAATCAGACTCAGTGCAATCAGGTGCCCAGCCATCAGGCAGGTGATAGCTATTTGCACTTTATTCAGCAACTTTTTTTTTTTTTTTAACAATCCAATAGCTAAAGTTTATTGAAGTTTCCAAGGTCTGCATTAAGAACTACTTTTGCTCTCAGAAAGGACTGATCAGAGATCCTTTTTAGGATAGGGGTACTAAGAAATACTATTTTTAATTTACTGACTCTGTTGATTATCATTTCATCAGTGTTTTGAGTTACTGCACATAGGTTTAGTCGTTTTCCAGCAGCATAGTTTTACATTTAAGTAAGCAATGCAACAGTTTGATCCATTTATTGTCTCTTTACATATTTTAAATAAGTCCTGTAATACACTGTAATACAGGAACACTCAGTGTGTTATTTCTAGCATATGCTCTCATACTTACCCAAACAGTATACTGGGGTTCTGGAGTACTGCAGTCTTTTGCAAAAATATAGGAGCAATTTCCTGGGAAGTAGTAGTAGATACCATCAAACGTTTCAAAATGATACTGTCCCCATGATTTGCAAATGCCATCTCGGTCCTTACCAGTGTTAGGTACTGGAGAGAACACACAAAGTTTACAACAAGCACATTAACCAAAAATTGACAGACATCACAGTCATCTACAAAAGAGCTCAGAAAGGAAATAAGAAAGGAAACACAGAGCAAGGACAAAAACCAACCTAATCCTAATTTCTTCAACTTTAAATAAAGTAAATAGGGATTTTTTTTTCTAATCTTTAGACTGCAGTTTTAGTCACGTGTGATTAATTTTTTTACTTGCTTCAGTGGAGACATTCTAATTGTAAGTAGAGGCATTTACATCTACTGAAGATCCTGGAAGGCAATTCTTGTTGATCCCTACGCACAGCAGATTACTGAAAACAGTGTATTGAAATATTTGGTAATTTTAGTTGCAAAAAGCCACTGTTTGTTAGAAAAAAACTCAGTGACTTTTTGGTGGTTCAGCTAACTAGAAAAAAAGCTGGCTAGCTACTGATGTACCAGACAGTGATCTATCTGTTATGGTATCTATGTATCATTACAGCCCAAGTGCTAAAGTGTAGGCATTACTGATATTGATATATATATAGATATATATATATCCTTAGTGAATATCATTTTCATCCTCTTGGCTACTAGTGGAATGACAGTCATGCTGCAGAGGAACCACAAGTGTGCTGTTAACAGTATTGTTTTAAAAACCTGCATGTTAAATCTCACTTGAAGCTGAAATTTCACGCTTTTGGCACAAAACTTACCAATTTGGCACCTGCTCCCTCGAGCCTGAAATAACTGACAGTCACAGTCACCAGCTTCCGTGCAGGATGCTCCATTAAGGCACTCCTGAGCACATGAACCTACAAGCAAGCAAGCATAGCAGCCTTTCAGTTGATACAGTCTGACAAATCTCCATTAAATCTGATTATTGTTAAATCATAAGCAGCTCTATTAGCTAAGAAAATTAGTCAGCAACAATATCCATTTTTTTAAATGTAGTTAATTTTATTCTTTGTGTTCCTTGGTTAAAAGAGAAGCCAGGTTCTCTCTCATTTGGTTTGAGACTTGTAAACTAACAAAGGAGCAAAAGGTCAACCTCCTCCCAGCAAACAAAAGGTCAAGTTCCCATGTAAAGAAACCAAATCCCAGTACTGCTGATCTCAAAATACACAGGACACAGATTATTCTAATTGACTGAATTCAGCACAATTTATACATATGCTCAGCTCCTCCCTCCTAAGCATTACAGCAAAGGGTACGTTCAGCTTAGAAGCAGTCTGGAACATACAGTTTAGAGTCAAAACCAATTACAAATAACCTTTCTCCCCATGCTAAAAAGAAAAAAAAAGTCAGTTAAAAGGTTACTTCTTCTTAAGAGGTGACTGGAGTCAGAGACTTAAGTTTCCATGGGAATGGCTTGGTTTATGTTATAATTAGTAATTGTTTCCAAAAGCAGTTTCATGAAAGGGTTTTATAGTCTGTTTGGAAGCTAAGACCCTACTGTCACCTCCTAACTATTCACTGAGATGTGTCTAAATAATAGGTCCACAAAAACTGGAGAGGAAAAGATAATCCCAATGCAAAATTTCATCAAGCTTTGAAAATAGTTACTTTTCTTCTCTGAGAAGGATAAAAACCCTAGATACAAATATAAACTTGCTGACAGAGACTGAAAAAGCATTGCGAAAATCACAAAGTAAATTAATAAAAAATATTTCACTCCCAAGGAAGCCATGGTAAAGCTGCTAGTAACATTAAATGGCAACAAAACTGGACCTCCAAAGTAGAACACAGAAGCTAACAACGATTCAGAGCATCCCCCTCCACTGTGAAAATTCCTTCCTACAGTTAGATTTTTTTTTTCCCGTTTAAGAATTGTTTTCTGGATATACACAGATCCTCTGAAAATACCATTTATAGAACAGCGCCAACGTGGAAAACTTCTTCGTGTTAAGAACTGTGAGCTGTAAAATTGCATATATTTATTTACACAGATTCACAGAATGGCATGGGTTGGAAGGGACATCTGAAGGTCATCTAGTCCAACCTCCCTGCTAAAGTGGGATCATCCTGAGCAGGTTGAACAGAATCATGTCCAGGTGGGTTTTTAGTATCTCCCCAGAGGGAGACATTCATAACCTCTCTGGGCAGCCCAGAGCCCCTTATATTCAGGTGGAACTTCTCACTGCCCCTTGTGCTGTCACTGGGCACCACTCAAAAGAGCCTGGTCCCATCCTCTTGACATCCACCTTTTAGATATTTGTAAGTACTGATAAGATCCTCTTTCAGGCTTCTCTTCTCCAGGCTAAACAGCCCCAGCTCTCTCAGCCTTTCCTCACAAGAGAGATGCTCTAATATCTTTTCAGCCCTACATTGAACAACACCACAGAAAGCACCTACCCAGACATATGTATTTTTCAAGGATACCAAAGTTTGGTTACAAACAATGAACTTTTCTGTACAAAAGCTTGTGCACCTGACCTTCTTTATGTGTTTGTACAGTGTTTAAAAACATTCAGGCACAGCTTTGTTGTCATTGCCTGAGTACCGTCCTCCTTCACATACACATAACCAGTTACATCCCTCTCAGATACACTTAGATCCTCTGCCAAGGCCAGAAAAAGAAAAACTGCAATGGAGCTGAACTCTAAAAATAATCAAAAGTATTGGCTTAGCTAGCTGTTCAGATTCGGTTGTAAGGCATTATTTGGAAAGTACAATTTTAACAGGAATTTTCCGTGATTTAACATGGATAAAATTAGTTATGTAGGGGACATAATGAGGAGGTCTTCTGCAGTAATGTGGGAGAGCTCTTAGGAAGCAAATATTCTCAGGAGCACCTCTTCTCCTGCAGGTGAGGAGCATAGCACTGACCTCCAGGTGGACTCCGCGTCAAGGTCCCATGAAGGTGTGACCGAGGAGAGGCAGATTGAATCTGTCAGAGAAACATAAAAGTTGCTTGTATTTTACAAATGAACTGGTACAAATCTAATGTTGAGTTAGGACTTCGAGAGTTATTTTAATACAGAAAAGGAACTTGCTGCTTGACCAGCACATGGTACAGCCACAGGCCATGGGAACTTCAGGAAGGATCGGTGGCCTGAGACAGCAGGAAAGGCAGTGACCATGGCACACAGCATCATGGGAAAGGGAAGCACAATTTTCAGAAGGACAAGGAATGATATAAATACACCATAAGATCATCATTAGCCTCCTCTCCATTTCCTATGCATTGGCAGTGCCAGTGAATGAGTGGGGCTCCACAGGGGGAGTTTTGCATTTACATTTGGGACAGAGAGAACTTTTCACTTTGGTAAAATACCGATAGTCAGAAAGCTGAGAGATGCAATAGTCCCCCATTTTCTCCTTTCTCCTAACTCCTGCTCTGTGCTGCATTCTGATCATTCCATTCTTGCCACTCTAGCTAGATTCCATGTCCTCCTTGAAGTCCTTCAGAATCACATTTCGGTTCATCCCAAACAACAGAGACAGATTTGCCCGACAGGCTTCTTGTTTTGTTAAGGAACTGGGGAGCATCAAACTAGAAGGAAGCCCTGGATCTGATCCAGCACTCCACTACTGCAGTTTGTCACGTCGCATCATACTCTCTAAGAGCTACTTCCATTCCAGACTGAAAGCACTCCAGGGTTTTTGCCCCCACTAGTCTGATTGGACAGTTTACCAGGCTGAAGTGCTGGGTAGTTAGGTATTTCCCTCTTACATCTATTCATGGCCAGTTTTAATCTTCCCGTTTCATAAAGCTTGGCCCTTTTGCTTGAATAGCTCTTCTTCCCTGTTTTTTTTTATTTATTCCCTCTCTGTAGTTCTATGAGAAAAGTTACCCTTCTGTGCTCCCCACAGATATATACACCAGCCTTCAGCTGCATAACTAAGCAAAACAAATTGTTTAAGTGTTTGCTTGTAAGCTAATTTCTTTCTTCCCTCCTGCTGACACTCATTCTCCATGTCTGTAGCTTGAACTAATGGACATCAAAGTGAACGACACTACAAAAAAAACAGCCTAGGTTATGTCTCATTACTGCCTCATACAGTGACATAAAAACTTCCCTTTTCCAACTGGAAATACTTTGTGGGATGCATCCAAGTAGTGCAATCAATCTAAAATCAACCTGAAACAGGCTTCATCAAATTACCACCTGGAAGGTCCCTGCATCAGAGCTATTCCTGGTCCCCATGGCCTATTGCTAGCCAGAAAGGATCCTTTCCCTCCCCACACAACATGACCCATTCCCATTACCTCTGACAGTCAATCTGAGCCGCCTCCTCAGGAAAGCTGCTTTCAAGGATGCAGAGCACCCTTTCTGCAACAGCACTTGCCTGCTGAAGGCCCACCTGGGACACTGTCAGTCACAGAGTCACTAGGTTGGAAAAGACTATTAAGATCATTGAGTCCAACCGTACCTGTCCTCTCCTAAACCATATCCCTGAGCAATATATCTACCTGTCTTTTAAATACATCCAGGGATGGTGACTCAACCACCTCCCTGGGCAGCCTGTTCCACATCCCAACAACTTTTTTGGTGAAGTCCTGAGGGCCTGTTTCCCTCAGAGGCCTTTGCACAGCATTTCGTATCAGCTACATTCTGACTCGATCACAAGCCACGAAGATCTTAAAGGCACTCAGAGAAAATTATTCATGTTTTGGCTGCAGTCTTCCCACAAGGCTGTGAGTAGGGACTGCCTTGGACTTTGCGACTGCCCCCACTGAATGGGGTTATAAACTTGGTACATGTCGTGGGCTCTGTAGCCCACAACACGTACCAGTGAGGGAGCAAGATTCCCCTGTTTACTACTAAATTTCAGCAGAACAATACTGAGATGTAGCATTGAGGCAGCAGAGGACTGGGCTGGTGAGAACCAGGGCCAGGCTGGAATCTCCACCAGACCATATGCAGGAGGGAGCCTTGCCATTGGTTCCACCATTGTGCCACTCACCAAACACTAACAGCTTATCAGGGCTCTCTGTTTGCCCTCACAAAAGATGGAGGTGTGGCGGTTTTATTTCCCATGGTGTGCATCAGTCAGCTCATCAGGGTGGGTCACCCACCAGGACTTTGCTCAGAGTGAATGAAGGCATGAGGCCACGGGCTGAGGCAGGGGGTGAGCAGATAGGGAATAACTGATCCTCCTCACTGTCCTCTTGTTACCATGGTCCTCCTCCCCACAAAGGCTCCTTTGTAAGGACAGTAAAGGCCCGGAGCAGAAAAGTAGAGAGAATTTTCCCCTCCCTCCCCCTTTTGGAAGTATAACCTACCTCAGCTGTTACAAGATCTCTTTTCTGTCGAGTTGCATTAATCTCATTTCTGGAAGAAAACAAAAAGGATCTTGTATAATCAAAGGTCCCTGGAGAAACTTGAATAAGCAGCTCCCCAGAGAGAAGTGTTTCTCTCTGATTACCATCACTTTATCAAAGAGGTCTTTCTTGGGTTAACATTTAAAAAGGTGATTCGTTTTTTCTTTTTTTTTTTT
>VXBZ01002207.1:304903-383840 GCA_013399135.1 Heliornis fulica
TCTTTTCATGGGCTCGTTTTACAGAATTGGACAGCACTCCAATCTCTGCTTGGACAGGTACCTGGAGTCTGTGAGGGGAGATGTAAATGGACAAAACAGGCTTACATGACAGGATACAAAATTGTAAAGCAGCTCCTTATTTACTTGATGCTGTGTGTTATTGGCTGCAAGTTCTCCCAAGTGTTATTTGAATACACTGTGATGATACTTTTAATAGCAAGGGATGACTCATCAGCTGTAGCTGACAAATTTGTGATTAAGTTTAGAAACAAGGGCATCAAACTATAAAACATAGTTAGTTTTATTAACAGTCCAAGATGGCATATCATTTGGTGATCATTGTGTGTTCACTAGAGGTATTATTAGAGGTCATTAGACATACAAAGCTATGTCTGACTGGATGCTTCCATTGAAATTGATGGCATAGTTCCCATTTAATTCAATGGGATCAGGAACATTCCCTAGTTTGGGTTTTGTTTGGATTTCAGCTTCTACATGAAAACTTGTATTGAAAATGTTTATTTTAAGGCTGTATAGTACTTACTTTTCTGCGCTTCAAATAGCAGCTAGGATTTTATCATGCAATTAAAACTGTAGAAGGACACTCATTTAATGTATTTTTCCAGTCATGAAATCATGATCTCATCCTGGTTTCATTCCATTATTCTTCTAAGGTTTCTCAAGACCTCAGAAATATAATTTTTCATAAGGACCTCCATTTTTCAAACAGAGGACCCATGCCCTCTATGTAAATTCTTTGAAAAGAGCTGTAGACATTCCAAAAGTGTGTTTTACATCCAGTGTACATGTACATGACATTTTGCATGTCAAATTCAAGGTTACATTTTACTTTCTAACTTGCACTGTGTCACATTTATTAATTCTTGTTCTATTTGTAGGACTTCACAAAAAAGGAATAAAGATTTACCTGGAAGTTCTTGTCAAAAGGGAAAGCTTGCAGTAAGATCCTGTAGATTAAAAAGTCATTGAGTTAAATGTTTTTCCTACAGTCTCACTCCTCACTTGCAAACAATAGTTTATTAATTTTATAAGAAGACTATTGAATTTTATTCTGTAATTATCCTACGTTTTCTAGAGCAACTCTACATAAGCTTTTTTATGTTTTCAAGGGATGTAGCACAACGTGCTTTCCTTCCAGAGGGTTTGATTGTCTCAAGCACTCATCACCTTCAGGTTTCCACTGTCTTCATTCTGGTACATGCTACCATGAAAAGAGGTCACAGTTCTTCAGATTCTTGGAAGAAAATTGGCAAAACACAAGAGGTGCTGAGAGCTTTCCAGAATCAAGCTTCTAGTGTAGTTACCTATAATCAATTCCTGAATGTTACTTGTAAGACTCAACTGTAAAATGCTCCAGAGTCCATGCTTTAAAACAAACAAAAAACAAACCAAAACAATCCCTTTTTTCTCATATTGCCTTAGAAATCTTTATAATTGATGTAAAACCCCAAATTATCTAAAGATCTATTTGTATCATCTAGAAAAAATGGTAATTTCTATAACCAGAAATGCAATTATTTACCCTAGCATCTAAAAATGCTTAAATAAACTGCAGGTGCAGTCTGTTCCAACAAAATCATACCCCACTGAAAAATCATTAGATGCTTACTCATCTAGTAATAATGGCAAGAAAGCAAAAAAAAAAAACCCTGGAGTTCATTCCTAAATAATCATTTGTAACAAATTCCGACATAAAAATGTATCTTTTCTGTAAAAAAAAAAAAAAAACAAAAAAAAACCCAAAAAAAAACCAAAAAAACCCCTCTACTTTAGGTTTATACGCTTGAGAGAGATAAATGATAATATATAATTGTTTAATCTGTGTTTAAAAAATGTTTTATTTAAGAATCCAGCAAGGGTCCAAAAGACACTTCATAGTGATAGAAAATGAAGGAGCTGTAATATTAAAATATTTAGAAAAATCTTTTTTAAGTTAGTACAAAAATAGAATAAAGTTCTTACCTTGCAAAGAGGACAGCAGTGAATGAAGCAAAAATATACTCCACGGTATCATTAATCTGAGCTTTCCCACAATGTTCATTTCAGTATAATTTAGCAATAGGAAATTTACCCAAAACAATGGCTCTGATTATGATGGCATCTTAGAACTATGTAACTCTACAGTGTGCTTAAATCCTTAAAAAGTTAGATATTTGGATGCATTATTTAATACAATGCAATGCTAAATAGGAAAAGAAAAGGAAACATCAAGCTTGGCAGCTAAGTACAGCTTCAGGAGCTTTGCAAGCGTGCATACAACTTTCTGGCTGCATGTCTCTCATTAGTAATGCATGGTAACTCCCCAGCAGAGTCTGTATTAGTTACACTTTCACTAGACCTGCGAGTACTACTCCTCCGTTGAATTGAATCGGCCCTTTATAACATAGCAGACAATGACATAGAAATGTTGCCATGCCATGATGGTTTGAGTTCCTTCAGTCGTCACACACCTTTGTGTGCTTTGAGGCTTGTACTGACTGCTGCCCTTTGCTGCTTATTACAGTGACATATTTTTGCAAGACCCTACAACAATGCTACTGTGTAAATTATAACCAGATTATTTTAGAAAGTAATATATTAATGTTCTTAGTATTTTCTAAAAGGTGAGACAAGATCCCTTAAATAATACACCTAGATTTTTAAGAATATTTTAGAAACATTTTGTGTATAATTTTCTTATATCACAAAAGGCAGCTTCCCAGAGGTTAAATATATTTCATTTTTAATAAAACATGTAAAAAATCATATTAACAAAAAGAAGAAAGAAGTCAACAGGGTCAATGTTTTGGGGGTTGTTTTTTTTGTTTCTAATTGTCACTAAAACATAATACAGTTTCACCAAAATGAAAAATTATCATATTTTAAAATAGAAAAACCTTACCCGCTTTACCCTTACATTAACAGAGTCATTAAAAAGAGCAGTTTTAAAGACTAATGCTGCTAATTGAAATTGCTACTACTGCTTTTATCTCGCAAAGACAATCTTTTGCCTAACCCTCCACTTTTCCTGTGATGTGCTTTATGAGATCCTCTGAGGAT
This sequence comes from Heliornis fulica, assembly GCA_013399135.1. Classification (NCBI taxonomy): domain Eukaryota; kingdom Metazoa; phylum Chordata; class Aves; order Gruiformes; family Heliornithidae; genus Heliornis; species Heliornis fulica. The sequence continues at coordinate 307,964 of VXBZ01002207.1, forward strand.
GCGACAAAGGCTGGTTTTGGACCAAAATAAAAAGTAGAAGTTGATGGTCTGTCTCACGTAAAACATTCTTCCATCGTTTCTTCTAGCCCTTTCTCTTACCCGCTCCTCAGCTGGACTAGAAGAGAAAGCAAAGGAAAGCATTCAACTTCTTCAGCCACAGGCAAAGGTTTAAAACCCTGTGTCCACCCAGCAGCCCTTATGGCAACTTCGGAATCACTGGCAGATCAAGGACATTTATTGCAAACTTCTATGTTACTACACTGTGTTTGGAGTATTTCTTAAGAATTATTTTTACTATTGTTGGATCCCAGAAACTGACATTCACATAATTCACATAATTCACATTTCAAGAAGGGTTTGAGATTTTTTTTTCTTCACTTCTGACTAGCTATGGGCTGATCCCATGCAGCTGGAAGGCATCTCCAGGCTTGGTTTCATCTCTTCCATGTGATTAAAAATCATTCCAGATGGAGTCAAAAGGATTTCCTAATCCATATTAGCACACTAATGCAGTCACACTTGCAGACTGTGAACTATTATGTGGGTACCTATCTTATAGGAAGTGGCAGGATGCTACTCAAAATTTCACCCTCTCAAACATACTCTTAGAAAACATGCCTTTGGTTGCTCTCAAACTGAGATGAATCCAAGCATTAGAGCCTTCAAATTCCGTTACCAGCCTCCGTGTTATCGTACATTCAAGCTAAGTCCAAACTCTTCTGAGAAATCTGATCTCAGGTTCTTTCCTTCCTCAAGGCCATATTTCTCACGATGCTTCATATGCAGCTTCTCAAATAAGTCTTTCCATTAATATAAACAAACTCTTTTGGTTTAACATAAACTACCAAAAAATGCCCTTTTAAATTATTATTATTTTTCTGTAGCAATACTGAGGGAATATTTGGTGTATGTTAGCATCTCTCAGTTGTTTAACTTGTGGTATTTAAAAGCAGGCCAAGCCTCATCAGCTGCACAGTGTCTCTGTGAGAGTTAGGGAGCAATAGGCTTCATTAGTTCTGGATATGTCTGCTCAAGGCAGGGTAGGAAACAGCATGAACCCAAACACATAAAGGATGTTAGCTAACAAGGAAAAAACTATTCAGCCAAGCACACTGAACCATAACACAGAGGAATCTATTAAAGTATTTTAAAAGTAGAATCAAATTGATTCTACTTTTAAAATACTTTAAAAGTAGAATCAATACAAAGCCATAAGGCAATGGCACGCCTTATCTAAAAAAGTAATAGAAAACTTTGGACTTTTGAAAAATTTGAACAGAAAAAATTCAGTAGGAAATAATTTTTGTAATAAATCAAACAATACAGAGCACACTGGTCTATACTTAAAAAATGCTAGTGCTACATTTTTAAGTTATAGATATTTCTTTAAAATTTAATCATTTCAAAGTTTATAGATTTGCATATTATAGTCAAAATTAATTTGTCCAAAATTTTCCAACACATTTGAGAGGACTTAACTTTATATCCAGGCTATAGACTTTATCAGGACTATGAACAGTGAGTCAGAAAATAACCACCTTCAGTACTATGGGTATAAGCTTGCCCTGATTTGGAACTGGATCCACAGTACTTTTTAGAATTCATACTCCAGCCTTCAGTGAAATTAATGAAAGAGTTGGACAATACGAGGCTAGGGGCATTCCTTGTGTTCCCAGAACCACCTCAACTGCTCATGAACCTGGTGAGGGGATTGAAGATCACTCTTACCATTTCTCTGTGTCAGTGTGTCTCTGGCCAGAGAGGATTTAAATGACAAGAGCTCAACTGCCATCCGTGCAGAATCGGGGCATCTGGAAAGGAAGCCATTTCCACGAACAGGTTTTCACCTTACACCTTTAAGCTTCACGGTAGCGACATTTCCCCAGTGAAGTTAAGCCCTCTAGTGGGTGACCGGTAAGTAACCGTCTAGAATAAATCTCTTCAGCCACCCAGGCAGACACCAACCTAATTCCACCCATTTAGAAAGCAAGTCTGTGGGAATGACATCACTTGATGAGATTAATAGGGCATTTTTATAGGACCAGAGTTCAGTTGAGAAAGAATTTTTATTATGCTTAAGAGCCTTTTGGTTGAAGAAGCGACATGGCAGATATCATCTCTGAATATATTAGTAGCAACACAAGTTTTATTTTCAGCCTTTCCATGAAAGAAAACCAAAACAAAAATCCCCCATTGTTACAAGCTGCTCTGTGGGCAGAAAAATTGATACACCAGGTTTCCCCCTGCCTGTGAAATCCACCCCTAAGATTACTGGCCTCAGGTATTGCATCTCCACCCCTGCCTCCCCCGCCTCCCTTTCACATCACAATTATCTTATGTCCTCTCTCCTTCCCTGCATCCCACTGCTCTAACAGCTAGGCAACAATCAGTTTTGGACAAGCCAGGACGTAGAGTATATCCGTGCCAACTGGCAGGCCAGTACACATTTGCTGGGTAGTGAATGAGCCACTGCTTTTCAACCACCACATGAGCCAAACATCTATGAGGCCTATTTTTCCTCAGCTGAAGCTAATTAACATCTATCAAGATGCCAGTTTTCACAAAACTCATAGGAATTCCAATAATAAAATGTGAGGTTAGCCCTGCAAAGCATCTTTTCCTTAGAAAGCCAGGCTAGGAGGGAGAACATCAGCTTTCAGCAGCACGAGATCTAGAATAATTTGTGAGTGACTGTCTTACAAGGTAGAAACTCTGAGGAAATCACCAGACAAGAAATGGTTGAGATCTGAGGGTACAGAAAGCAGGGGGTCTGAGGTAAGCAAGCCATGCATCTTGCCAAAGAGACAGCAAGTGCCTGGAATAGAATATTATGTTCTCTCAGTGTAAAACAAAAACTCCTGACATGTAAATCTGTGATAGAATATATAACAATCCCCTCCAACGGGACCGTGAAAGGTTTGAGTAAGAATATTCTACTTCTATTCAGGTCACACAATGCAGTATTTTGTGGCAGACACTGACAGCCAAAATGGAAGATGGATGGAGAATTCCTTTTCAGAAGGAATTTGAGTTACACATTTAACTCTTGAACAACTGCACTTCAGTGAAGATGCCTTAGAAGCCTTTCTACAGAAAAAGCAAAGACACATAGTAACATTTATAAAAAGCCACAGCACTTTTTTCCCTAAACTAGGGTAAAAGGGCAACATTGTACAATCCTTTCCAATTCCCCAACCCAAATCATAAAGGAAGTTGATTTAACCTTGTGTTGACTGAGCACAAAGAACCTACCATCAAACAAGGGAGAGAATACTACATTGATAGAAAACCAAGCAAAAAATCTCCAGTACCAAGGTGCTCCTGTAGCAGTTTCAGTAGTGGTATACAAGTGCAGGATAGGCACAGGAATACCAGGCTTAGAGAGCAAGCCAGAAGAAGCTGGGCTCTTGGTTGCTTGGTCTCCAGCAGTCCCTCTCCAAACCTGTTTTCAAACATAGGGAACAACAGCTTAGGGCTGTTCCCATCCCTGCCAGGTCAGCTAACATCCAAGACTCCGCTCAGTTACACCATTTCCAAGGGACTGAATTAACCTTTCCAACAGCCTTTTGTTGGCACATCCCACATCTTACAACTTCACTCTTTTTTTCCCCTGGGAGATCACTACCAGAACAAAATGTTCAGTTTCAATGAGCAAGAAATCAGAACTTCTCCAACATTTCTTGTTGATATTCACACACATAAACTAGATCTTTGAAAACTACTGCTGCATTTTAACTCCCATAACTCTCATGGTACAAAACAGATAGGGATCTCCTGGAGAGTCCAGCGGAGGTCACAAAGATGATTAAGGGCCTGGAGCATCTTCCCTATGAGGAAAGGCTGAGACGGGGCTGTTCAGCCTTACGAAGGCAGAGGGGATCTCATCAATGTTTATAAGTATCTGAAGTGTGGGAGACAAAGGGAGACGACCAACCCCTTTTCAGTGGCCTGTGAGGACAGGACAAGGGGCAATGGCCCCAAGTTCACAGAATCACAGAATATTAGGAGCTGGAAGAGACCTCACTAAGTCAGAATCATCTAGAGTAGATCACATGTCCAGATTGGTCTTGAATGTCTCCAAAGGAGACTCCACAACCTCTCTGGGCAGCCTGTTCCAGTAATCCATCACCCTCACAATGAAAAAGCTCCTCCTTGTATTAAGATGGAAGTTTATATGTTCCAATTCGGAACCATTTCCCCTTGTTCTAAGTTGAACTATAGGAAGTTCCACACCAGTGTGAGAAAGAACTTCACAGTTGAGGGTGACAGCACTGGCACAGGCTGCCCAGAGAGGTTGTGGAGGCTCCTTCTCTGCAGATATTCAAGACCTGTCTTGACACCTACCTGTGCAACCTGCTCTAGGGAACCTGCTTTGGCAGGGGATTAGACTATCTCTCGAGGTCTCTTCCAATCCCTGTAATTCTGAGATTCATCTTCTCCAGATTTACAAACCCCCTACATCTATTGTGGAAACATATGGTAGAAGGACTCACCATTTAGACCCAATCTTTTAACCCCAAATCCTATTCATGTTCATTTACAAAGCCCTATTTTTTAAATATGTAGCATTTGCTAGTTTCCTACCTGTAGATAGACTAATACAGAACTCTTGCCATAAATGGGCAATAAACCTCCCTCCCCTGTCCCCATGATTTCTATTTGACAATGCAACTTTAAATACAAATATTAGACTGGCTGCCTGAATACCCGCTCTAGCCCCCAGGGATAAATTCCTTGCTACTGATCACTAAGCAAGCACAAACAGAAGCAGCTTGCACAGAGGGGCACTACTCATTGCCACATAACATTCTCTAGTGGTGTTGGGAACTTTGCTCGCAGCGTTTCAGGTTAATATACAAGGAACAAAAGTCCCTGCAGGAACACGAACTACCACCGCTAAAGCATATGCAGAAAGCTGCTTCCACGCCAGTGCAGCATACGAAATAAAGCAAGTCACATAACACACCATACAGAACATTACCAGCTAGGAATCAGATCCACACTTGTCTGCACTACAGACTAAGTCACAGAATCATCAAGGTTGGAAAAGACCATCATCAAGTTCAACCATCTCCTGAAGACCCACATCTACCTGTTATTTGAATACCTCATGGGATGATGACACCACCACCGCCCCGAGGAGCCTGTTCCAATGCTTCACCACTCTTTCAGTGAAGAAACTGAAGTTTGTAACACGTCTAAGATAATTTCACGTAGGAAGAATATGAGATACCCTCACTGGTTCCCAACACCAGGAAAAGCAGCCATCCAGGCACTAAAAAGTCAAACTGTTACTACACTGCTGCATGTACTCAAAAAAACATAGGATGTAAGCCCTGTATTCCAATAGTTACACTTTCATCAACTGGAGGAAGCTTTTCTTTATGCCCAAGAGCCCATCTAGACTGACTTACTGTGCAAGGATAAGGCAGCACTGCCAACGGCGCTCTAAATTTAACACCCTTTATCAATCTTAAGTTAACACAGTAAAAAAAAATAAATCTATTTGCCCACGCAGAAAAACACAGTTTAGAAACATCAAATTTATCAAATTATTTCTTTGTTTAATGATCATCGCATGACTGGAGAACAATTTTAACGGTAAGACTTCTGGTAGCGCGCACGAGCACCAGGTCCTCCAAATTTCTTGGATTCACAACGGCGAGGATCTGCAACCAGCAGAGTCCTATCATACTGGATTAGGATATCCTTGATCTCTTTCTTGGAAGCTTCATCAACATCTGTTTCAAAAACAAAAATTAAACATCTTTAGTTTAAGAAGTTTCACATTATGCAAAAGCTATCAGCAGGCATTTGCTCTATCACAACTACTCACATTTTTGATAGTAAGCCACCAATGCTTTGGAAATTGCTTGACGGATAGCTGTTAAAAAAAGGTTATGGATCAGTAAAGATTGCAAAAGTATTTAAAATCTAAACTAGTTATCTGAGAAACCTGCTGTCTTATTTTTTGCCAGATTGTCCTTTGTCTCCTAAATCTCCCCTCCCGCATGCTCCACGTGAACTTTACTTTGGTAAATCTGAGGAAATCTGTGCCAAGAGGCCACCCACAGTTCACTTGTTCATTTGACAACTGCCAGCAAGCCAGGGAACTGCACAAGGGCAGTCTTGATCTCCTCTCCCAAGTACTAATGTAGGTTCATCTTCTACATACAGTCAACTTCCCAAATGCCAGTTCCTCTGGCATACCTCAAGAAAACAAGCCCGTGGCACAGTAACACAGTAATTGGAACTCCAACCAGGAGTATTGGAGCAACTGTGAGGATGTTGGGCAGACCAAAGATGTATCTGCCAGAACATCAAGGTAAAGACTTTGATGAAAATTTATTTTTGTTGGAAACAAATGCCATCAACTTTCAGGCTCCAACATGTCTGATTCTTATACAGCTTCACCTCCACTTCCCTCACCTGCAATGAAACTTAACAGCAGAACAAATGTACCATTTGTAAAGCACAACTCTATCAACGTTAACAAGAGCAATCTTCTCTGTTGGAGGGGGGAAAGCTGCCTAGCTCTGGAGATCAGCTGAAAGGCACTGCTGAACAGCACAGATGTCTACAACTAAAGGTGTGACTTCTAATGATAAATCCTCTTCTCCCCTCCCAAAAATCTTTGCACTCAGCTGTTCTGTCACACTGCAAGAGCCAAAGATCATTTCCTCACAAGTTCATGCACTTCATTCAACTTACTCCATATCTTGCAGCTTTACACATAAAATATAACCAATAAACCCTCCTGAAAAACTACATTTGCACAGCAGAAACAGAACACTGAGAAGTGCAAATTACCATTCTGAACTCAGGGTTACTAATGTTCAACCTGTTCTATCCCACACCAGAGATCCCTCCAAAAATCTTACCATAGATTTGTGCTACATGGCCACCACCCTTTACACGGACTCTGATGTCAACACCAGCAAACCGTTCCTTCCCCAGGAGGAGGACAGGTTCAAGCAGCTGGGGGAAGAAAATAAAGCACACAGAAAGAAAATTAGTCATCAGAAACAACACAGATTAGGGCTTGTAGAAGGTTTACCAGGTATGTGACACGCTTGAACATTCTGAAGTGTTACAAGCACACATGTAAATTAACAACACCTTTTGAAGAGCTGACATCTACCGGCACTGTTATGAAGTTTACTGAAGCCTTGAATTTGTTTTTTAACGATTCAGAAATAATAACAAAACACATACTGCGCATGGGAATTAAAAGCAAGGGTACAGCTTAAGTAGAATGCCATAACTGTATGTCCAACATGTCTAACACTACAACAGAAAAACAAATCAAATTTATTAAAAGTAAATATCGGAAGTAATTTTCGTACGTGGTTTTCCTCTACTGTTAACTACACTTCATAGTTATCTAGTCAGTTTTAGATTCCCTCGTCAATACTCACCAAGCTATTTCAGCAATTCCTAAATAATCTTTTTAAAAGGAGAAGTTTAATTCGCATAGATGTAAGTGCTAGAAGTACTTCATATAATTACATTAATATACATGAATCCAGTTAAGCAAAAAGTCTACCTTTCCCAGCAAAGGACTCACAGCAGGTAATTTTCCAGAATTTTCAGGACAACATCTACATATCAGGGTATCAGGTAACACACAAACAAAAAATTAGTAGTGTCAGTAACAGAAACAATTTGTCTTCATGCCCAAACACGCTTATAAAGATGTTTTAGTATCTTAGGGGGAAAGAAGAGAGGCTGGGTGGATGCTTACTTTATACTGCAGAGTTCTGGGCTCTATCATTTCCAGAGGTCTTCCATTCACTTTAATGAGGCCATTTCCTCTCTTGCAGTGAGCAACAGCAGTTGCTGTTTTCTAAAGATCCAAAAGTGTATTAGTACACCATTATTTATTTTTTTTCCACTAACAGTATGAAATTAATTTGTTTAGCAATCTAAAGATCTCAATTTTTAAGGCTGAGACTAACATCTGACACTAAAAAAAACAGCACTACTCTTTACATTTCTAGGTACAAACTCATAGTGTTAAGGCACCACCTTAGAAAACTTTGTAGTTCAGTTATAAATGCTACCAGTTTTACTCTCACACGACAAAAATACACCCTCTTCAAGCTTCAAACAATATTTTTGGAGCTCATTTCTCCGAAAGAGCATGCTACCTAGAATTATTCGAGCCAAAAAATCTCGGCACTGCGAGCTGCATCTTAGCGCCACTACCGCATAACATGGCTATACAGAAACCGGCAATGACGAGCCGGGCCCCGATAGCTCGGAGACGACAGCCGGGGCTGCTGTCGAGAAAGAACAGAGCTCCATCCCAGGGGAGCCGGACCCGCTCCCATCCTTCCCAGGGACACGGCGCGCTCCGGCACCGACGGTGCGTGACACGTGGGCTACCGAGCAGGCCCCGCCACCGCGGGCCCTCCCACACCAACAGCCTCGGCGCACGGCCCCAGCGAGAACTCGCTGCCACTGCTCCCGAGAACTATGAGCGCGTAAGGCCGCAGAGCACGGCCCAGCCTGAAAGCGAAGAAACGGGGAGGGCCGCGGCACCCCAGCCTCACCTTCCGCCCGAAGACCTGGACGCTCTGTAGGGGTCCCTTGGCCGGCATAACTCCTCCTATAAGAGACAGAGAAGCAGCGTTAGCGCTACAGAGGGGCAAGCGGGGTGGCGGAAACCGGAGCTCCCAGGACACTCACCCTCCCTTCAGCGGCGGCACCAGGAAAAGGCCGAATGGGGTTTCCCAACCTCTTCTCAGGGGCGGGCAGGCCACAAAGCGCAACGCCGTTTTCCGGTAGTACGACAGAGCATTTATCTTCATCCGGCCGCGCTTTACGGCAGCCCGGAAGTGCGAGGGTGGGCGGGATGTCGAGCGCGGGATCGAGTGAAATGTTCGTCCGTCAGTCAGTGAGGTGTCGCTGCCCGTCGGTCTGCCTGTCAGTCAGCCAGGGAGGTACTGCTCGCTGGTCCCTACTGGCTGGAGGCTCTCTGCAACGCTCTGAGGCGGGGAGCTAAAGCGGCTACTGGCGAGGCACAGCGCCTATTTCTTGGGCTCCTTCGAGAGGGGCTGTATCTGCCGCCTCCCCACCGGCAGAAAGGCGCGACTGCAGGTGCAGTGGCCGGCGGGGCTGTGTTCGCGCTGGGGTGAGGCGTTAAGCGGTGCGGACAGGACTCGTTATACGCCTCGGCGAGGTCCCGCCGCCTGTTCGCTCTCCCCGTTCTACTCCGTATGCGGTGTTTGTTTGACAGAGCTTCGCCACGCACAGAATCGCCTCATGCTCTTGCGGTGTAACGGGGCGGAGACCCGCCACAGTCGCAAACGCTGCTCCCCGGGCTCAGCGCCACTGGTCCAGGACCTGCCCGTGGCTGCCTCTCCCCGTAGGGAGCCCGGGCGCCGCCCTGAGGAGGTCGAGTGCTGCGTGCCGCCTCCAGGTGAGCGGCCCGGCCTCCCGGGAGAGGCACGACCCGAGCTCGGACGGGCGAGGTTGAGATTGTGGGGATCGGGGATGGGGGAGGCCACTTGCTGCCCGAGCTCTGGTGCGCGGCCTGCGAGATGCATTTTCCTCAGTTACTTGCTAAACATCTAGTGATGCCACCGTAGCGCATCTGCTGTCGGGTATCCCAGTCACAAGCAAAACCCAGCTGGGCTTCTGGAATGAAGAGAACAAAGCGGTGCCTTCCCTGAAAGGCTTATAGTCACTCTTCGCAGCTCCTTGAGACGCAGCAATGCCGATTATATGGCTGTTTTTCTTTTTTTTTAAGTTTGGTAAAGTGCTGGAGAAGATGTAGTAAACCCTGTATTCTATTCTAACATTGTATGCTGAGGCATATTCTTTATACTCACTGAAATAGTGACGGTTATGTTTAAGATAACTTTCATTATGTTCATGGCATCCATGGAGCACTATCAACTTGAGCTTTCATCTGCTTTCCTCATTTACTATCTGTCATAAAACATGGAATTTAAGTCACTCTCAGTCTGAAATTTTACTTCTAAGCCTTAGTATTTAATATGCAAAAATTTCCAGAAAGACAAAAGCAGAATCTGTTGATGAAGCAAGGTCATGCTTCTTGGATATTTTAAACGATAGAGATTTAAATGACTATGATTAATTAGAAAGTTGACTGCTGAAATGAAACAATCAGTTCTTTTGTCTTTGTTCAGGATTTTAAATACTGAACATTAGTCATCAGTCATGTGAGGATTTAAACAAGCACTTAGCTTTATGCAATTTGAGTGATTAGTTCTATTCAAGTGAATAGTACTGTGCAGAATGTGTAAGACTTAGCACATCTCAAACGCCCAATTGTACAAAGTGTTAACATGTGACCTGAAAAGTGGGTTTCTTTTTTCTTTTTTAAAGCTGTTTCCTAAGGAACAGTGTTTATGTAGTCACACGTGTCTGTTATCCACACTTTCCCCATCATCAGGGGAAAGAAAATGGTTGCCAGCTCTTTAGCCAATTTCAGCTAGTTTCCACAGAATAATGGAAATCTCAAAACCAATTTAGCCGGTATGTATCTGGTGAAAATAGGTGACTGTATAAGAAAGATCTTTTACTTGCAAAGTGAATGCAGCTGCAGGAGCTGAAATAATCTACATTTAAAACACCTTTATTTAGGTGAAAAAGATAAAACAATACCTAATTAAACCAATTACACAAAAATATTCAACTAAAACTTATTATCAACTCCAAGGTCAGTCAGTAGTATGTAAGTCTTGGGTGTTCAGGGCATTTTTAAAGAATAAGAAAGCAAATCTAAATCTGTTCCTCTTGTGGGAATTATTTGAGGTTGCTGATGAGGACCTGTGCTAAGTACACCATTAAATAGGGGGTTTCAAATGTCTGCCTGTATAAAGTTTACGTTTTGGGAGCATGGTTTTATAGGTTCTTAGGAAGACATTCTGATTTGGTTGTTCATCTGCTGTGTGCTCTTCCTGGAACTGAAAATATTCATCCTAGAAGAATCTGTGTATAAAAAACCTGACATACCTAAGCATACCTATCTTTCTGTTTCCTGTTAGCAAAATAAAAAGATAACCAACATCGTTAGTGTTGCCTGGAAAATGAAGTTAAAAGCTTTGTGCTGTTTGTTTGCTTTCTAGCATAAAAATGAGAGTGAAAGCTAAAAGGCATCTAGAAGCCACCTACCACTGAAATTAGGCTGTAACATGAGAAGAGAGAATTGGATTGTAAATAACATCATATACAAAAGAAATGAAAGATACCAGTATGAAGAAAATCCTTCAGGTAAGATACTATAAGAAAAGTTCAAGAACTGAGAGTGTTTCTACTCAGTTTTACCAAGCACAGAAAACTTTAAAATGGGATCCCTAATATCAAAAAGAAAAACATCATAAGACTCTCCAAGCACTGACTACAGACTTTTATGTTGGCTTGCTTTTTATGTTTTCCTTTGAAATAGTTGCACCTGTGGAATGTAAGGCACTTGTTTGGCTTGTTATAACCTTAACTTTGCACCAGTGTGAAGAGTTTACACAGCATGCAAAACAGTGAATAATTGGGCCCAGAAAACGTGAGGTGTCTTTGCTGGCCGGCAAACTCTTAGCAGAAAGAGTTTTTCAAGAGAAAGTGGGTAGGTTTGAAGTCATCTTGATAGGGTATTTTTACTTTTTTATGTTTGGGTTTAACTCAAGTCCTTGATTTCATGATGATACCATATCAAGGTAACAGATTACCTCTTGTGTATCTTTGTACCTGCAAGTATTTCACAACTGCTAAACCTTTCATGTGGGTGTTTAGTCAGGCTTTAGGGATTGAGAGTCTCTCACTACCTACCCTATCCCACTTGACCTCAGTGCAGACTGTGGTGTAAGGTGTTGCTGTGGCCTGCTCTCCTCCCACAGACCCAGCACATGCACTGCTGCTCTGTCAGTTAGCTGGAAGCAGCTAGGATATAGCAGCAGGGTGTATAAATAGTGCTGTAGGGGAATGATTCCAACCTTGTCCTCAAGTGTATCCCCAGTTTTCAACTGGAATACCAGTCAGGCCGATATAGTGCAATCAGGGAATTAGAAATGTATACTTAGTTTTTATTTGCATGTTAACAGATTTTATTTGACACCCCTATGTAGTAGTCATATCTGTTGGAAGATTTATGCTATTTATGTGTTTGCACAGTAGGGCTTTGGTGGGGTTTTTTTCTAGGATTTTGTGTAGCTTGGAATTTAAAATGGCAAGTGACTGGACTTCCATGTGAAATCATGACGTTGGTTTTCCACTTGGACCTCATCGTCTTTCAAATCAAATTCACATGTAAGTTCAAAAGTTAAACATTCCAAAAGAAGGGAATGTTAGCTTTCACTTAACACTGAAATATGTAGCTACTGAGAGAGTAAGACTAACAAAGAGTCAGGGTCAGTGTGTTAACAAGGCCAGCTGTAATGTGACTCTAAATTTCCTCCTATTGGAGAGAAAATGGAAAAATAGTGTGAGAATTAGCAAGATAGTCTTCATCATATAATAGCTGAAGCATTGCTAGAAAGGTGAGAGCTATGGCAAAATATGGTCAGTTGCTTATATGTATGTTGTCACAGAAAATAAAAGTAAAGGGGCATTTAGATGAGATACAAAGAAACATTTATGCTTCATAATGACACCTAAAATATCCATGCCTTCTTCCGAAATGCCTCAATTTGCAATGGAGTTGTACTTTGTGGGCTTTTTTTTTTTTTTTTGCAGAGTGGATAATTTTAACCAGGGAAAAGATTTGTTCATATTTCATGTATTGTAAACAAAGCATATTCCCTGAAGTTTTTATTTCAGGCAGCAAAATCACATCTGTATGCTTCAGAAGGCTTCTGACTTGTACAGATTTATACGTTTTGAAAATCAGTGGGTTCCTTCCCTGAGAAGCATAAAGTATTTCAGGAAAGAAGATGTGTGCTTTCTCTGTGGCAGTTCCTACAATCTGAAAGATCTGGGATACCAGAACATAGTTCTCATATTACGTTTTGCAACTGATGCGTTTTTGGTGATTGGATGGACCCTGTTATTTCTGATGCTTGCTTTTCACAGATCATATTCTTCCAGGCAGCAGCTGAAGAGTTTTCAAAACTCAATTAGTGCAAGAATGCTGTGACCAATGGAAAAATGTTTGATGCATGCCAGAAAAACAAATCTTCCCAGCTCATGGAAGTATGTTCTGAAAACAAATAGGGATCACACAAGATTTTCATAGTAATAAATATTTTTTCCTAACAAAATATTTAAAATCTAAAGCAGAATTTTTTGGTTTAATTATCTTCCAGGAAGATCTAGAACATACACCCTGGGATTGCTCAATATGGATTATCCCAATTGGTGTGAATATTGACTCCACAGTTTGCAGATTATAAGTGTTACTTATATGTCACATTGAGATTGAAAGCACAAACCGATATGTAATCTAGAAATTGACACAGTGGTCAGCATATACACACTGAAATTCATTGCATGTAAAGAATTAGCAGTACAAGAGGTTTAGTCAGGGCACCCTCTTAGCACTGCTACTTGGGGTCAAGTCACAATTGGTGATTGTCTTGATTTTAGTTTTGAAAGAATAGGATAGCTCTTTCAGTACAATAAACAAAAGAAATACAAAACCCGTCTTGGATCTGAGCATATAGATAGACATTAAGGCTTGTTGCTTTAGCTCTATTATCTGACTTGTTGCTTAAATTTAAAAAATGTGACTTACATTTATATCATATATCCTATTTGCAGTGCCTGGAAATTTATATTATCATTAACATAGTCTAGCTGGAAAGTGACAGTGGATTAACATCTTGTTAAAACCTGTTCATATATTTAAGCATAAAATCTAAAAATCTAGGACTCAGTTTGGAATTGATTAATCTATGTTTGACCTGTCTTGCAGCATACAAGCTTTTAGTGAAATTTATTGACAATACATTAGAATTTTCTTAAAACTCTTCTATACATCCAGAGAAGCTGCTCTTAATTACATCTGTGTGAACTCGTACACTCACACTTTCATATATCACAGGAATAAAAGTTGTGAGAAGCCAGCTGGGTAACAACCCTTTACCTCCACACTACACAAATAAGCTAACAAGTAAATAGAAATGCGTACATGAAACGATTCTTTTTTTTTTTTTTTTNAGCATCTCCAAGCTTCCTGCTGTATTTTGCTGCCCCTGGAGGCTGCTTCTCGGTTTAGTTCCCTTTTTTAGAAACTAAACACAGCAGGGTCCAGTGGGATCCAGCTGCCCTCTCTCAACTCTTCTGCAGAGAGAGTGGAGTTGTCCTGGGTCTTAGCTTCCGCAGGCCGGTCCAGATCCTTCCTGCTTTTCTGTGATAAAGAAGTTTGGGGAAGAATGTCTATAGAAACAGGCACTTATTTTGCACATCTTTAAAAAAAAGGCTTTTTTCCCCAGTTCGTTCAGTTATCTTCAGATTACAAATACAGCACCACACTCCATGACCTATAGGTCTACATTTCTCTTTAAATAGCACTTTTGGCATAATATGTACAGAAAGTTACTATCTTCTAGGCAGACAGAAAGGTCTGATTTTTGTTATTGACTGCAGAAATAGACAATTATGCACGTGCTTAATTTGCTGAAACATCAATTGTGGTTTAGAGCAGAAAGAGGTTGGTTTCTGTGAAGTTGTATTAATCTCTACTGAGGTCATGTCTATTTCTGATTTTGAATCTGTTTGTTTTTTCAAGTGAAACATTTTCCATTGCCTGTGGTAAGAGGGCAGATAAGGCAGAAGTATCAGAGCTCATGAACTGTTGTGTACTGACTAACCTACCAGAGAACTGAGACATTTTCTCCAGAAATTGGAGCAGTTGAACTCTGAAGGAGAATGAACCCTTTTGGCAAGGCATTCTAAGGGCTCTGGATGGAAAATCTTGTGCTTATGAAGCAGGGAGAGTGAACAGAAATGTAGTGATTGTCCAGCTTGTAGCATTAAGGGAAAACAATAACACATTTATCCACGCCGAGCTGAACATGGCTAGGTTTTCTGGACACTGCATGTTGCCAGGAATTGGGAATCATTAAAGCCAGCAGAGTCCCTGTCTGGTGTAGGATGGACAAAGTCATTGGTACCTGTTACCAGCTGTAGCTCTTGAACTGCAACAGAGGTCAGTCTTCAGTGCCTTGTAACGTGTGAGTAGCTGATGCATCTGAAGTAAGGTGTCCACCCTCATCTAGCGCTTTGTTCAGGAACAGTGGTGAGGAAGTTGTAGGGTCTGGTATCTCCAAATGGCTCTTCTGTAGTTCTTCCCTCCACTGTTCCCAAGAGAATCTAGCCCATAATATCTGCCCACTAGGAAATCTACACACAGTTCATAGAAACACAAACACATGCAGTATTACAACACACATTAAAACGACATTTTTTAAAAGATCAAAAACAAATAAAAAAAAAAACCTAAAAAACTGCTGTGGGAAAGCTTTTACCAAATAAAAATGTCTGTGGAGGCTTGATCATATGTGGGCCTGTGAATAATACTCTGGAGACTATAAACTTTAGACAAGCCAGATGGTTAGACAGCAAACCAGATGGTTTTATTTATGCAGACAAAGTTCACATTTAGTGAGCTACCCTGTTCTTCAGGAGGTTTCACACACAAAGTATAATAATTGTGTATACGTCCTATGGTGATGGACTGGAACATTCATACACTTGTAAGTCTCATCAAGTAGTTCATTGTCCTTTAGTTAGAAATATTGTAATTACACCACTGGAATACTGGTTGGCTGGTGTGATACATGGTGTTTCTTCTTTGTACTGCAGTAGCATCCAAAGACTTCAGTGAGGATTACGAGGAGCTTTTGTTACAAGTCATAAAATTGCATAGGAGGATACGGTCCTCACTCAGAAGTATTTAGCCTAAGTAAGACTGTTTTGGGTTTGGATGGCAATGTTTTGGTAGTGGTCGAGGGTTTGCAGAGGTGGCTTCTGCAAGAAGCTGCTAGAAGCTTCTCCAAGGTCCAGCAAAGTCAGTGCCAGCCTTTTTCTAATGCAGGAGTTGACCAGAGAGAGAAAAATAAGAGAGACTGTAGACTTACTGATGGGTTTCAACTAGGATCTACCTCTCCTTGTACCTGTGAAGTTAAACACACTGACCTTGTAGTCTTTTGGTTTTAGTTTTACTGCAAGCCCAGAAAGTACATTTGTCTTAACTGTAATGTATATGCATACTGACTTCTTTCTCTTTTAAGAGCTGCTTCAGCAAAACCTGTTAAAATCCCACAGTCCCTTGAAACGCCCTGTTTTGGGAACTGTCATCTGTATTCACGCATTTGTCCCTGAGCTACTCCAAGAAACTGTTGCCCTGTCTGTGGGGGCCGTTCTCTGGCAGAACAGCAAACAATAGGTGGATTTCAGGTTATTTCAATGCAAAGCTGACATCTTAGGCTAAAAACCTTACACTAGTTCTACTGCTCAGGCCGTGGCCTCCAGCAACACAACAGTTGTAGCAGCTTCTAATGTTTTAACACAAATTTTTGTGAGTGTTTTTATCGTAATTTCAGAGGAGCTTCTTGCCCATATGCTGGTTGTTTTCAGGTTTGGGTTTTTGGTTGGGATTTTGGAGTTTTTGATGGTACTACTTATAGCTTATTGCTGATCTTAGGAAAAAAAAAATCAGGAAAGTGTATTTCCACAGTGTTAACATAGGTGTGGCTGACATGTATTTTGATTAGCAGATTAAGAAGCAAAAAAAAATTGCTTTGGTGACTCTTAATGTAGTTTAGAAAAAAACAAATGCATTAACTTTTATCAACCATTCCATATGAAGAATTCTACGTAAACAGTAAACACCTCTTCAACAGACATCTGTTTTGGACTCTTGCTTTTACATTCCTTCCAAATTTCAGCTTTGCTGAAAATTTCATCTTATTCAAGATCTTGTTCAGCTACTGGTTTTATAAAGTGTTCTTTAAAGGTTATGGCAGCTCAGTAGAGCTATAGAGATTCAGAAAATATAGAACAGATAAAAGATTTCACTGGTAGCAAAGGTGTCAGACCGATCTAAACATTAGAAAGATCCCCTCATGGTTATTCTTGCAAAGTATTATCTTTCCAAAATAAATATCCATGAAATGATAGCACTTGCATTGCATCTATGAACTACAACAAAAGGAAAATATGTCTTTTTTAAAAATCAAAATGACTAATTTTACAGTAATCAAAAGGAAAAATACAGTGTCTCAAAATGTGAAAATAACCGCACAACAAAACAAAACAAAACAAAACAAAACAAAACAAAACAAAACCACTGAGCACATCAACACAGAAATTATAGTGCCCCTACAGAACAGGAGAGCTATATGCATTTCCAACTGTTAAGTAGAGCTTTCCTCTAGTTATTGAAGAAAGACATTGAATGGACACTGGAGAAGTAATAATGCCTTGCCAAAGCAAGACACCTGTCACAATGTGAAAGGTGCATGCTTGTACAGGACTCTCTGTGATCTACAAGTACCTTGGATGTTTCATTTTCTGTAGCTCAGGTACTGGTTTGGGCTCCATGAGAATCCCCAAGTTTGGCACATTTTCTTCACAAGGAATAAAAATATTTATCAGCCATACAGCATCAAAGGAAGATATGACTCAGAAGCGTGAGCAATTACACTCCCATTGTGATCATCGCTGCATCTCAGATACTGTGCTGCACTTTATATAACTGTGCTCAGTTTTGGGCCCCTCACTACAAGAACGTTGAGGTGCTGGAGCGTCTCCAGAGAATGGCAGCAAAGGTAGTGAAGGGTGTTGACCAGAGGTCTGGTGAGGGAACTGAGGATGCTTAGCCTGCAGAAAAGGAGGCTGAGGGAAGACATTGTTATTCTCTATAACTACCTGTACTACCCACCAGGTGAGTGTACATCTCTTCTCCCAAGTAACAAGCAATAGAACAAAAGGAAATGGCCTCAAGTTGTGCCAGGGGAAGTTTAGATTGGATGTTAGGAAATATATATTCACCAAAAGGTTTGTCAAGCACCAGAACAGGCTTCCCAGGGAACTGGTTGAGTCACCATCCCTGGAGGTGTTAAAAAGATGCATATATATGGTGCTCAGGGACATGGTCTAATGGTGGATAAAGGTTGGGCTTGATGGTCTTTCTCAATCTAAATGATTCTATTATAGTTGCCTGTAGTCTTACACAGTGGAAGATACTGTTGATGCAAGCTTACAGTCTTGTTGAAGGAGTTTGAAGAGTAATGTAAGTATGGAAATACAAACTCTAGTGATTTTATACCACACAGGAAATGAACCCCAGATTTCAAAATGTTTAACACATATATGGCATTTAGGTACCTGACTCCCAATGGACTAGAAAACCCCAGCCTTAAAGTAACTTAGGAGCCTGAGTTCTGTTTGCAGAATGACATAGATTCATAGTCTATACCTAACTGAAAGTTGATTAGACTTTTCAAAGTATCTATAACTTCTGAAAATAGGGCTTTTGTTCTTTATCACTGGGAGCCTTTAAAACATTTGGTTTTTTCCATCTAGCATGGTCTCTGTATCGAGGGGAGCAGCACTCTCTGTCCTAGTGAATCCATTATTTGGTAGGGGCTGAAAGCAAACATGTCAAGTATCTAACAGACAGACCAGGGCTGTGGTTGGGACAAATGCAGTATTAACTACTGAAAGAAATTATTCCATTGGATGTAAAGATACTCTGAACTGTTATTCTTAAATAAACACTTTTTCTTTTCCCTGTTTTAATTTTTATTTTTTAGATTAGCGTTAAAAGCTCTTCAAGTCTGTTTATTGTGCATTCTGGACTCCATTGCTACTTGTTTATTTTAAGAATTAAAATATTTTGACAAAAAAGTCCCCTGTAATCTCTACCATTTAATTCCATGCCACAGTCAGTGATATTTTGAATAGACAAACCCGCAACATAACTTTTCACAATCTTCCTTCATCCCCAGATCAGTTTAATGATAATTGTGTATTTTTGCCACATCATATAGAGCTGATATAAATTATTATTTTATCCACAGACAGCATGAGGTTTGAAATCCATTGAAGTTGGATTTTAATGTATTTGGCATTTATAACTTTTTAATTAAAATAATAGAACACTTGAGGTTTGTCTTTTTTCATTTTATTTTTGTCATTCAAACAGTTCACCTGGAATAGAAATAATTTTAATCATATTTCAGTAAACTATTAAAATGCAATACAGTGATTTATAATTTTGAACATAATTTTTTGCAGTCAGTTGTATCCGTCTCTTGACAGGATATTTGTCTTTCCATAGCACAAAGGGTCAAACCATCATTTGTGGAAAAAGAAAAAAAAAAAAAAAGGCCATCTTGACTTTGTATGATCTCAGCTTGTGCATGCATGAGTTTCCTCTATGTAATTATCAAATTCTCTGAATACAAAGATTTAAGCACACTGACCAATAGTTCTGACTGAACATGCACCAAGCCCTTGCCTTCAGCATCAGAAGCTGTGCAGTCCCTGTCAGTTTTCCTGATTTGATTTTAATACAGTGCCTTGACTGATTGCTTGCAAAATGTGACCGTTTGGAAATTGTAGCTTTATATCATTGGAGTATTTCTCTAAGTAACAATGTGACAACTGTTCAATAGGTAACTCTGATCCAAACAAAATTGCTCTTCTCTAAAGAATATATGCATTAGTCTTTCCTAAATACCTGCTTTATGGACTGTTCTGAGACTGAGAAAGTAATCTAAAAATGCACTGACTTTCTGCTATTCCTGCATTAATTCTCCAGAGGAAAGACTGGGCAGAAGGTTTAGGTTGAACAGAGGGCTTACACCTTTTACAGCACCAGCTCACACCACTCTGTAAGGATGATTTCACATGTGACTGTTGCATAACTATCTAGTGATCAGACCTCCAGCCCTTCTAATTTGCACTAGATTTGAAATCAGTTCACTTAAAGTGACCTTCACAACTGTTACTTGTTCGGGCTCCTGTAGAAGGACTTGTTAGTGAACGCTGCCTCAAACACTTCTAAAAACTACAGTAAGATGGATTTAATAGCCAATGATCTAACAATTCATCCCTTTCCCACTTCACATAGGTACTCCTTCCATTTAACCCTCCTTGGTAATTAACTTTTTATCCTTTATCCCTTTGTCTCTACTTTGCCAGAGGACTGTGACAAGCCTGGAACAGACTTGGTGTGTATCTAAGCATGTGTGGGTGGTAGGCGACCTGCAAAGCCAAACTAGTGCACAGCCCTTTGTAGCTGTGAGTGCCTTTGGGACATGGAAAGGGAGAGCACAGTGGGTCTGCAGTACTGCCAGCAGCCATGGTGGTGAATGCTAAAGCTGCCTTAGCTTTTCCATCACCCCTGAGTGAGAAACCCATCCCAAACCCCATCATTACGTAGTGGGCTAGCTAAACTGAAGTATGTTTGTGCTAACTCAAATTAGTCTCTACACATCCCTACTGAACAACAACTAGAAATCAGCTGATTTACATTAGTTTCATTAACTGAAAAGTAATGCTTGAAAAAAATGTTGTCATGAACTTTGGTACAGATCCCAAAACAATGCCTTTCAGATCGACTTTGCCCAGGGAGCAGGAGGAGCGGGGTTGCTGCTGGAGGTGGGATGAGCCAGGAGCTGAGGGTGCTCCCAGTGCAGTCAGGGCTTCACCAAAGGGGCAGCCCTCACCAACCCCAGGGGGGCTGAGCTGAGCTGAGCACTGGTAATGGGGTCAGCTTCGCAATTTTTGTTCTTATTTTGTTTTTGCAACTATGTCTTTCTTTTTGATTTACACATTTTCATGAAAATCCTGCAAGCTCAGGATGGCACCTCCTTAGCAATGGGATGCTTACTGCCTTAAATTGGTGGCATTTTAGTATAAAATACTGTGAATTGATTGACTTTCTGTGAGCTTGAGTCTCTCCCACAGCTGCTCTGGTATCTGCAGCTGGCAGTTTGAGCAGCACTGCTCTAGCCAATTGTTTATATAGTCAGCAAATTGCTTTGTTAAATTAAAAAAAAATACTAACCTGAAAGTAATCAGGCAGCTTTCTTCAATGTGAAGCCACTTTTACTGAGATGCCTGCTGGTGTTTAGATAACCATAGTATTTATTTGTAGTGAAATCATCTTTAGAAGCCTCCACCAACTTAAAGTGTTTGCTGTTCTCACCTTGGCCATGTATCTGGCATCAGGCCACAAGCAAGAGGCTTGAAAAGAAACAGGAACTTGCCGATAGTGGGTGGGGAGTAAGGCTGTGGGTCTGCAGAAGGGACCCAGGAATGGACAAGCAGGTGGTGAGAGGCAGACCTGGGAGCTTAGCTGCTCTTGAGCCCTCACCTAGTGCTGCCTTCACTGAACTCCACTCCCCAGCAACAGTTAGACTCCTCTATCTGCTAATCATCATTGATGCTTATGTATGTTTGAGCAGTTTGGGGCATTTTCTATTGCCTTTGCCCATGACTCATTCTCAAAAGGTTGTTTCTGCTGTGGGAGAGTGATAGGAAGCACCAACCACTTTGTTTCCTCCTCCATCTCAGCCTGGACAGGGCCCTGGCTGTGTCAGCTTTACTTGCATGCTCGGGGCTCTCTCTGCCATCTTGTAATGAGAAGAGGAGGGATAAGGGTTCTCCCTTGTAACTCATACCACACCACTGCAACACATGCCTTCCTGAAAGAGCTGTACCCATCTATGTATTTTGGTTACTTGTTCTTTTCATGTTTATCTGACCAAAAAGAAAAAATAAAAAAGGCGCCAGCTTCACTAGTTTCTTCAATCTGCAACTGTAAAGCCTGTTTCATTAGGCAATTAAACTTTATGGTTGCTCTGCATCCCTGAAGTGGTAAAAGGCAGCCAGAATGCACCAGGAAATCTCGACTATCAGTTGGAAAAACTAAGGATATACCAACACCTCCTCAGAGCAGCCCCCAGGCCATGAAGAGAGGCTGGACATCTGTCTCTGCCTCAGCTGGGCTATGTGGGCCACAGGTTATACGAAGCGGAGGCGTACACAGACTTTAGGCAGAGTTTACCTTTGCAGGAGTTCAGGCATAGCCCCTTATGCTTTAACATGTACTTTTCATTGTTTATAATGAAAGTCCACTGAAAATAATGGTGCTTAAGGAGTAAAAATGGGACCCTGATCTTATCAAACCCGTAGGCTGTGTGTGAGCAGAAAAACCCCTGATATCTGTGGTGATCTTTTTAGGATCAAATCTTACTTTTCAGGAGCAACACCTAAGTAAAAAATTGTCTTTGCTTCTGGTAACCCATCTGGAAATAGAAGAGTAACTTGACTGCTAGCGGTCTTACGGCTATTTTGTTAGTCTTTCAAGGAGACTGTTGCAGTCACTAGCACTGTTTGTTTAAAAACCAAAAATAACAGAAGAGGCCTCAGTAAAACGCAGGTCCGGGAGCAGTGCTGGTCTTGGTCTCCTCTCTGAGTCTTCTCCTGCCTTCTTAGGTGACCTTGAACTAAAGTCCTAGACCTGAGCACTGCCTCCTTTGGGAAAGCTGAGGCCTGGGTTTGAATCTTGCGTTATAAACCTACCTCTTCAAACGTTTTCTGTAACTATATGGCAGTATTTGCTTGCAACACATTTTCTGGAGGCATGTTAAACGTGTCAGGAAGGGGTTAAGTGGATCTGTCTGTTTCATAAAAGCAGGCATTTTGTTATTCCCTAAGGAAATGGGAGCTATTTCCTAGAGAAAGAGGGGACATGGGCTGTGGAGGGTTCTAAACTACCCACAGAAAAGCTCAAGATGAATTATATAGAAATTGTAACAGGAACTTGAAGTTATTGCTAATATCCTTGTCAGTGAAAATTGTCTCTAGGAAGAAGAGTTTTCATGCTAAAGCAGGAAGATGTAGTTTAAGATTATGTAAGTAAAGCACCCACAAGAAGCCTGCACCCCACAAGACACACACTCTATTCATATTAACAAATATACTTGTTCTGTTATAAAGGACTTGTTTTGCCCTTACTCTTAGCAGTGCAAGTAGCTGGGAAATGTCCCTTTTAGATTTTTGTGGCTGCTTAGTTACCGCAGCTTCTTGCTATCCAAATAGACTCACTCTGTCAGGGCTGTGAGATGGGGAGAGATAAACACTGAGCAATTGTGGCTTCCTGCCACCAGCCCTGCTCAGAAAACAACCACTCCTGCTCATGAACTGTTTCTGCAGCAGTGGTGGGAAGCTGTGGCTTCGCAGGAACAGGGAAACTGAAAACCACAACTGAGTATCCTAAGAGCAGGATAAGCAACATCGTATGTGCTCTCTTCTAGTTTCACTTCGCTCGTGCAGTGGTTTTGAGGCAGTCCTTACTCTGCCAGGGAATAGTCAGGGTAGATACATGTACGATGTATCAGGTTTGAGGTAATGCTTGGGTGTCTCTACGTGCAAAACTAAAGTTAAAATGGTGTAATATAGTGATTTATCAGCTGCAACTGTTGCATCAGTGTTGACTAAAAGCAACTGTCAGGTGGGGAGTTCTGTCGCCTGACCGTAGATTTTCCTTCTTTATTCAGTTTTGGAAACTGTGACTGGAAAGGAACAAAAAGAAAATTAGTCAATGGGAGAGAAAATAAGAGAAATGAAACAAAAACAACAGAGTTGAAATTAGAGAAGCACCAGTGGTGTGAAAGGAGAGATCCAAAGCACCTCTCAAACCAGCCTTCCTCTCCACTTTGGTGGGATGTGGAACAGCCAGTTTTCCTACCAGAAATTGCAGGATTTGTTTCTATTGTTGCAGGGCTTTGCAACAGTAGTTTAATCATACCCACTTTTCTAGAGGGAGGGAAATAACATCATCTGGCTGTTATTTTTTCTTTAAACTTTCAGCAGGTTGCATGGGGTGCAATTAACTGGTGCTAACAGGAGCTAAGCACAACTGCATTTCATGCTAAAGGAAAGTTACAAAATGCTGTGGGTGGCAGAGTATTTCTGGGGGCACACTTTGCTGCGGACTTCGCTTGCATCACTTCCTGAAATAGAGATTGATGTGATGTATTTTTATTTGACTTTTTAAACGACACATTAAACTCACATGCTGTTTGCAGCTAGGTTTTGAAGAGAAAACCATAACTGCCCAAACCAAGGTGCACTGTATTTTATTGTAAGTTCTCCCTGACTGTTCATTTTGTTGTTGTTGCTGTTTCTGTGGCATCTTAGAATGGAAATTCTGCTACAGCACCGAATAAAAAAGGAATGTATTTATTAAATTAACATTATATTCCTTCTGATATTTTTTATCATTTTAATTCACTTTACTTTGGGCTGTCCTCAAATTGTGCTTTCTTAATGTGCTGCAGATTTCTGAGTTGACAGCAGATAACTGTGAGGAGCCAAGAGCTGGTTAGGATGAACTTGGTGTTTTAACTCACAGGAAAGTCATAGCATCCTAGAATGGTTTAAGTTGCAAGAGACCTTAGATACCATCTATTTCCATGCTCTACTAGACCAGGTTGCCCAAAGCACCATCCAACCAGGTCTTGAATGCTGCCAGGTATCCAGGGACAGCCACAGCTTCTCTGGGCAACTGGTTCCAGTGCCTCACCACCCTCACAGTAAATAATTTCTTCCTAATACCTGATCTAAATCCCCCCTCTATTAGTTTAAACCCATTACACCTTGTCCTAACAATACATGCCCTTGTGATCTGTACCTGTCCAGTTTTCATGTAGGTGCCTTTTGTGTACTAGAAGGCTGCTCTAAAGTCTCACCTTTTCTTCTCTAGCCTGAGCAACCCCTAGTCTCTCAGCCTGTCTTCATAGAAGAGGTGCTCCAGCCCTCTGATCATCCTCGTGGCCCTCCTCTCGACTCATTCCAGCAGCTCATTATCTTTCTTGTACCAAGGAATCCAGAGCTAGATTCAATGCTCCTGGTGGGGTCTCAAAACAGCAAAGCAGAGGGGCAGAATCACTTCCCTTGACCTTCTGGTTACTCTTCTTTTGATGTAGCCCAAGACATGGTTAGCTTTCTGGCCTGCAAGTGTAAGTTCCTGGCCCATGTTGACCTCCCAATCCACCAGCACTCCCAAGTCCTTCTCCTCAGGGCTGCTCTCAATTAATTCTCTGCCCAGCCTGTAGTTGTGCTTGGGACTGTCCTGACCCATGTGCAGGACCTTGCTGGCTGCTTGGGGAAGTCAGCTCCATCCTGGCCGGAACCAGGACAGTTTCTCTGTATTCCTCCCAGGCCACCTGCCCTTGCTTCCACCCTCTGTAGGCTGCCTTTTTTGTGTGTTTGACTCTGACCCCTGCTCCTTTTTCAGCCATGCAGCCTTCTTTGCATTTTGCTTGACTTCCTTTTTGTTGGGATGCCTCACTCCTGAGCTTGGAGGAGGCAATTCTTGAACATTAACCAGCTTTCACAGGCCCCTCTTCTCTCCAGGAAAGTGTAGGAGGTAGTTTAGAATTTAAGCTGGGTTTTCTTTGTTTTGTTTTGTTTTGTTTTGTTTTTCCATGGGAAAAGATGTCTTCTCTGTCCCTTGTGCATGGTAGAGATGTGAAAGAGGGGAGGTCTGGCAATTTCCTGCTTTCCTACTTAACAAACCCATGACAGCAACTGTCAGTGTCCTACCCTTTCACCTACCCTTTAACACTGAGTGTTTTTGATGAAATTGTTAATAGAAATGGATTTAATTATGATATATTACACACTCAGGTTCAATCTCTACCAGGACTAGAGGAGAACACAACTCTGGTAAATGGTGTTTCAATTTGAGTGGCATTTCTGCATGACAAAACACATTTGTTTCATTGAATTAGTCTTGATTATATGTTTTCTATTAAAGTGGACTAGGCAACAAGTTTAGCTTTGAGAACTAAACTTTAGTCTTTTATGTGCTACAACCGTGAAAGATATGGGATGATGATCAAAAGTAGACGTGGTTCATCACTCAAAAATGACAACTTATCAGCTGAGCTGTGTGAGCACCTTAACTGTTATGAAAATGTAAATGTGCTTTTTCTTTAGTGGCTTAAATCTATATATTTACCTTCTTATTTTCAACTCAAGTATAAATAACAAAACAATCCAGAATCCTATTTCCAACAATGTAAATAAATAGAAAAATATAAAATAGAAATAATATAATATAAATAATATAATAAATATAAATGGAAATAGAAATAAATAGAAAAACAAAATGAAAGGCATAAACTAACATATTTTGTCCCTTTTCTGCCCTATCCAGTGAATAGCCAGCAATTAGCTCTTCCTCCAATATAACCCAAACATGGACTATCCTGTTTAATAGGCAGCTTTGGACCTACATGCTATAAATATCTCTCACCTATTTTTCTTAAGTCCTTTGTACTTTGAAGTCCAAATTCTGCAGGTCAGTTAAAAAAAAATTGTTTTCAGTTTGCTGTCTACCAATTTCATTGGATGTCTGTTATCATAAATAATGATGAGTCATAATTCTATTCACCTTGATCCCAGTCATGACTTTTTGTAGGTTCCCAGCATGTCTTTTTTGCATGCATATTTCCCAAGGTGAAAAATTTGACCCATAGAGTGTTCTCACACAGGATTTGGCCCATATCTGTTGTTTGCCTCTAAGGCATTTCTACCACTGCTTGCCCAAACTGATGACTCTACTCAGATTTGGATCACAGTGGCACAGTCATCCTTTTTTTTTTTTGTTTGTTTGTTTTGTTTGTTTGTTTGTTGTTGTTGTTGTTGTTGTTGTTGTTGTTGTTTTCTGGTTGGCTTTTGACCACTGCTGACTGTTGTGGGCATTTCTAGGTGAAGTGTGTGCTAGGTATTTTTTAGATTACCTTTAGAGATACATGCATCTCGCTGTGTCCTGAAGTGCAAGCCTATCTTCCAGACATAGTTCTGTATTCTGCTTTGATGACCAGGTCCCTAATCTTACACTGGATGCTCTGAAATCAGCACACATTCAGTGGATGGAATAGAGATCCTCAGTTTAGGAAACAGTGGATCGTTAGAGCATTTTTTATCAACTGCAAACCAGCTTCCATGAAAAATTAACCTGCTTTAAGTCTTTTGCTCCTCTGCTCAATAATGTGTAATTTTCACAAAGGCTATGAGACAGTGGAAAAAATAACCAGTAGGCTATGACATTTATTAATTAAAATTATAAGCTTAATTAATATAGTCTTTTAAATCTGCGTTGAAGGGCAATATTAAAATCCTTAATTTCATATAGTGAAAATGCCAGGTCTATTAACCAGGCATACTAAGCTTCATTCCACTTTTTCCAGCTTGATGGTGGTCCTCAATGATCCAGGCTTAACTTACTGCCTAGAAAAGGAAACTCTGAGCAGCACCTGGAAAGATCCAAGAATGACTTTTTGAAAACTCAGTCCTGTGGTGTATTGGAAGGGGGTTGGCTAGTAGGTCAGGAGAAGTCCTCTCCCCCTCTGCTCTGCCCTGGTGAGACCATACCTGGAGTACTGTGTCCAGTTCTGGGCCCCTCAGTTCCAGAAGGACATAGAACTCCTTGAAAGAGTCCAGCACAGGGCCACCAAGATGATGGAGTGGAACATCTTCCTTATGAGGAAAGACTGAGGGAGCTGGGACTCTTGAGCTTGGAGAAGACTGAGGAGTGATCTCATTAATGCTCATTAAGGATGAGTGTCAGGAGGATGGATCCAGTCTCTTCTCAGTGTTGGCCAGTGATAGAACAAGGGGCAATGGATCCAAGCTGGAACACTGAAAGTTCCATCTGAATATAAGGAAGAACATGTCCCTGTGAGGTTGACAGAGCACTGGAACAGGCTGCCCAGAGAGGTTGTGGAGTCTCCTTCTCTGGAGACATTCAAGACCAATCTAGACACGTTCCTGTGTGATTTAGTCTAGGTGATCCTGCTCAGGCAGGGCGGTTGGCTAGCTGATCTTTCAAGGTCCCTTACAACTCCTAACGTTCTGTGATTCTGTGATATGCCAGGAGTAGAGAGAAGTTACTGTAGCACTAGCACAGGAATTTGTAAGAGGTAAGGATGGCTCCTGTAGCCTTATAAGGGCTTTGGAAAAGACAGGATTTTGCTTTCAGTATTGGTTATGTCTGAAAGATCCTGTTTCCCTTTTACTCCCACACATGTCTTCTGCAGTTGAGATGGGTATCTGTTTATGCTGAAAATGGAGTTTGCCCCTACCTTACCTCTCTCTATATCACAGATAACAGCTGCTACAGAAAAACACACACTTCTTGCTGCCGCGCTCTGTAATCGTTGATGTGATCTGTCTTATCCCAATTAAAATGATAAATCATGGGGCTGTGGCAAATTTCCCATGCTTGAGCGGAGCCTCACTTGAGACAGTGGTGTTCAGTTTGTCGTGTTGTGGGGAGGCTGGTTACTCAACACCTCTGGGTTTACATGAAAGCTCCTTTTGTCTGGGAGAAGGGGCTGGAATGCCAGCGCAGTGCAAACAGCTCCCCTTGCTGCCGTGGGGAATAGGTGCCGAGCTGCTCAGCCACCAGTTTCTTTCTGCTTTTTTCTCTCCAAGTAAGCACAGCTCTCTCACAGGCTTCATCACTCTGTGGTTTCTGGGCAAAATTCTAACCAACCTGTTACTTTGCCTTTTATAAATGCTGCATCTCTCTCTAGCAATGGACAAACAGGGATTTTTGGTCATTGCAACACCATTCTTTGCATTATCTGTCCCCAGAATGGTGCGAGTGCCATTTGCAAAGTGTTACCCAAACTAATCAAACAAAATACTTGATGCTGCCATTGCACATCCGCAGATGCCAACAGTTTGTAGCATCTTGGAAACAATTTTTGCTTCAGGTCAGTGTTTTAATTTCAAATATCTTTAATAAAAATACTGATTCAGTTTCATTGCCATTGAAATATTGATTTTGAAAAGCATGCTTTTGCCCTTAGAAATATTCACATGAATTTTGCTCAGAGTTTTGAGGTTGTCAGTCCATAATTTGCTCATAAGTCTTTTTCAACCAAGAAAATGAAGAGCAAGAGATAAAAATATTAGTTTCTCCTCTCTTGTAAACACCTCTTGTGCTTTTCCACCTTGTCCATGACGATAGGAAAATAAATAAGATGCAAGAGTTGTCTCCTTCCTCCATTGTTTTTAACCTTTCCTATCTCTGAATTATGCTTGTACAGAATTGCACCAATAATTTGGTAATCTGTTGTTTATCGTCATTTTTTATTCCTTTGTCAAGCTTTTAAAGTAGTATGAATTACTCAGGAAGACAGCAAAGCTAAAGCTAATGCTAAGACACATTATAGGTGGTTTAGAGGGATATTTCAGACTGCTTGTATTTTACAAGATCCATGCATGCAATCATTAATAATGGTATTTAAAAAAAAACCAACTCTCTCTGCTTCTTATAAACCCAATAAAATTAGAGATAGTAATCATAAGCATAATCATATTATGGATTTAAATAATTAAATTTTTCCCTCCTGGTTTTGATTATTGAGACTTAACTTAAAATATTGAACGTTATTTTTCTCCATGCTTTCAGTCTTAGCTAAAATCTATTAATGAGTACAAGAAAATCTCCACTGGTTTCACTGGAATGTGGGTGAGATCCTTTCAATTTAAATAATTGTGCAGTTTTGAAGACAACCAGAACAAGAGTACAAACAACTTCTTTAAAAGCTGCCTGCAGTTTGTGTGTTTCTGACACGTGCATTGCTCCATCACAATGCAAGTCCAGAGAGTTGTTGTCATCTTTATCTTTGAACTGGGAACCTGTTGTACCAAGGGCGACTTCACATTTTTAAAAATATAAAAGAAATTTTTATATCCTCTTCATACTCTAACACATCAGTGAGCAACTGTTTCAGCAAGTTTATTTTTATTTCTGAGTGCTTTTGCATTTCTACATCCAAAGGAGTGGAGTGGTAATGAAGTGCTTTAGGTATTTGGAAAAATAATTCACCAGGATTAAACTATTCAACAAGTTTAGAGATCACGATGAGGGCAGCCTGGGCTGTTTCTGAACTTTCAGAGTTCCCTGTTTTCTGAAAAGAGGAACAGTATGAGCCAATAGATACTCAAAATAAACAGATTTCACCAACCTCAGAGAGTAAAGTCAGAGGGAAACAAATAAGCTGGGAGACAGGAGGATGGGAGAGCCGGCCAGTGCCGCAGAAGGCTCTGTTACCCATCCAGCTACAGAAGATACTAAAAACCCAGGCGTGGCTGCAACAATGAGAGCCACCGTGCTACCAGGGAGGGGAACACCAGAAAGGTTGTAGCTGTAAGGAGTGACAGGAAATCCTTCTGTAATTCCACTAATAGTAAGAGGAAGGCTGAGAAAGCTTTGGTCTGCCAGGCTGAAGGGAGAGAAGATCTGAACAGATGATGCTGAGAAGGAGAGAGTGTTTAATGCCTTTTTGCTGCAGAACTCCTTGCCATAGACATCTGCTACCAGATGGCTGGCACAAATCACCGAAGTGACAAAGGGCTAGGGTAAAGAAAACACAAACACTTTAGTAAGTTATAAGTTCCCAAAATGTGAGAACATTGCCTGATAAAATTCTGAAGCATTAGACAGTGTAAACTGCTGTGGGGGATTAACCTCACTTAAATGTAGCCAACTGAAAGTTCGGCATCCAGTGCAAACTGTTTCTTTATTTTAGGGGTCCCTGACCCCTCTCCAGGGCTCACCCTAGCCTACTCACAGCCCAGGGCCCCATTCAGCCCCCTGAGACCATCAGTCACTACTCCAGTGACGCTGCAGCAAGGTCAGTGTCCAGCTCCCCAAATCCCTGCCCTGCAGGAATACTTAAGCTTAAAAATATATTACCAGGTGGTCTCCCTCCCTTTTCAGTAAATATGTCTAAATAAGGAAGGGAAATATCCACCGACTCCTGTAACAATGCAGATTATATCTTTTCCCTTGCATACTCCAAACTGTGGAAGAACTATTCCAGAATATCTGTGTCTGCCACCTGTTCCCTCCACATCCTGACCTCCGAGTAAAATGACTTTGTTTTCCCAGCACGTCATTTAAATGGAGGTATTCGCTCCACACATATCTGTAATGCTTGCTCTGCTCTTAGAAACTGCAAGTATTCTGCACCTGGCAGATTGCATAATCCAGCCCGATGAGAGAGAAATATGGTCAATAAGTCCTTAACATAAAAGTCCTTTCATCTCTCTTCTTGCCAGCAGCTTGTCTCTCTGCAGTTTCCTTTTACAGGGTGATTTCGAAGTTCCTTTTGAGTAGCTTACATTTTATCTCTGGTTGGACATGAAATAAATCCACACACTGTACTGGAGGGAACATGTTGTTCTGCTGTCATAGGCGCAGCTGCCTGGGCAGAGGAGAGAATTAATAATGAAGCATCCAGATAAAGTGAGTAGATACCTGCAAAAAAAAATTTCTATCTCATTAGAGATATCCTATCTTGTAGCACAGCTCTTTGGAGAAACCATTTGGCTAGTGAATTATGAAGTAAAAAGGAGAAACACACAAATGATCCTTTGTAATCGGTTTAATTAAAAAGGAAGGTTAGTACCTACTTCAACTTCCTTTCACTTTAATCAAGCAAAATATGTAATGTCATTTGTGTACCACAGGCAGCCAAAATAGTAGAAAAAACCTGCTGCACAGTTTTATCAGCTTGATCTTTTTCTTCTGAATGTCATTTGGCATTTGCGTTCAGAACTCATATGGACAAAATCCTTAGAAAAATATTCAACGGGAACACTGCCAGATTTGGTGGCTGTGTCCTAGTTAAACTCTCTTTCCTCTTTTAGCTTTGTATTGCCAATGAAAGAAACCCAAACAAGACTATCCATGGACAGAAGAGTTGATTACTGAGGTGCCTGGCTGCTGTGTCAATAGAGAGGGCACTGTGAATGATTTATTTTTAATGGAAAAGTACCAGTCCCTCATTAAACACACTTCTTGTTCAGCAGACGTGAATGCAGGGGCACCTGCTGAAGAACCATGGCAATCTCAGTCTGCCACTGCTCCCAGAATCAGGAAGGGAGCCACTAGTGCCACTTCAGCTGTCCTCAGAATCTGTGGCCGAGTGTTTCTGCTGAAGAAGCACAGGCTGGAAGGATGGGAGATATTTATATTTCTTTAGTTGTTCTGAAGGGACTTCTCTCACTTTCTTACCACACTCATTTCATGTGATTTTTGCCTGGCAGTCTTTCCAGATTCAGATTGTCACTGCTCAAAATGCATCTACTCTTGTCCTCAAAATAACTCAAAAAATTTAACATTTTACCAACTTCTTCAACAGTTTTTAAAAGTTAGCAAATACAGACAGACCTTCCTATTTAGGTCAATTTGAATCCCAAATGAAAATTGATGTGGTGGTCAACTTGCCTTTGAAACTGTCACCAATATGACAATTGGAGAACTGTGAGAGGGAGGGTGAGCACGTGAGTAAATGTGGCTACCTCATGTCTTGGTTTACTGAGAGAAAGAGGTGAGCCTGTGGTGGTATTTGTATAGTCTTCCTGTTACTTGTGGTTGCTCCAGCAAAGATGACAAAGCAACTGCATGGGCTTTCCTCTTTTACAATGCTTCTCATTCCTGTCTTTTTTATTATCATCTCTTACTTACTTTCCTTTCCTTGTGTGTACAACCATCTTTTGGTTGTATTTTTTCCTCTGTCTTCTCTATTTATTTTCTGGGGTTTCTGTGTATATTGATAGCCTTTAGAACCAGAAGGCTGGCATCCAGCAACCGAAAAATGCTAATGGCTAATGTTTTCATAGAAAAAAAAAAACAAACAACCCCTGTGAGCAGTTCTGGACAGAGGTGTATTAGAAGAGTTATGTGGGCAGATTTATCCATCCAAAATCAGTCTCAAAGGTCAAGGGCACACTGAAAATAGTTTTGGTGTGCAAAATGCTTCCCTGCCTGACCTGTTCTCAGGGTGCCGATGCTCTTCACTCCTTTCCACAGGGGTTTAGGTTCCCTCCTATCAGTGTGTTTGCGTTTGAGTGGCTCTTCCAATATTGCTCAGAACTCTAGGTTTGCTGCCAGGTTCACTCCTTGCAGAAGGACCTTTAGCATGACCTAGGAGATGGTTAGCACGTTTTGGAATCAGGACCACTTTGCAGAGTGGTCTAGGAAATGTTTAGCCAGAAGGCACATATTATCAAGTTCATTATTTACTTACATTTATAAAATTTCCAATAAAATTTCTACATCTGTGTTGATATAATTTTAAAAATCAGTTATACAGCATTCCATAGGCTCAGTGTCAAGACTGAAGCAGTCAAATCCTTGTGAAGTTAGTGTTTCACCTTCTTGACCGTATACACAAATCTTATAATATTTTCTTCCTCACTGTGGTGTTACTGAGGTCCTTGTGTGCTCAAAACAGATTTGTGCACTCCAGCACAGTGATTTTATTTTTATACCTTTATAAAAGAGGCTACTGAATAGCAAATTCATGGAAGTCAGCAAAGATGCAATTGCCTTTAAAAAATTCCTCAGTGCTTTTGTAATGTGAACTCCAAACCAGCTGTGTGGGTTTGCAGGCCACTGGATGTCACTTTTGCTTTACACGTATAAACCAAAAGTTTGATTTTTTAAGGTCTTTTACATGTTATGTACGGATACATTTCTGGTGCGGTGCTTCTTGCAGTAGAGGATGGTACTTGGTGTCTTCTACTTCTTGATTTACAGACAAATCTCTCCAAAGGTTACCCACTGCTCTGTGTCATATCATGGTAACTGACGACAATAATGGGAAAACATCCCATAAGAAAAATATCCAAATGCAGGGCAGGTTCTGTGTGAGACCTTGATCCAAGGCCCTTCATACAAGGTAGTCAGTAAACAGTGGTATGTTCATGGCCTCTTCAATCACAGTAGAGGTGACTGCAGGCCCCTCCCAAGTAGGAGGGTAGAAAGGAACACTGCCTGAAATACCATTTTAAGGATCCCAGTGATGCAAGGTAATTGATTGTTCTGTTGCTTTCTTATAATTGAATTATATTAATAAAAGATGGCTCTAGGAGAAAGCTTGGGAAACCTTGTTGGTAGTGAATACTTCAGTGGCTGAGAAAGAAGAACACTATCAAGTAATTATTACCTTAAAATCATTGCATTATGAAGCTCTTTGTGTGGCTTTTAATTTTTGCTGACAAGACTTATGCCTGTATTTCCCAAAAAGTATTTTAATGTTAAATTTTAGTAGTTGGCTACTGAGGTGGAAACAGCCTGGAATAAGGGACCGACTGAAGCATACTGTAAATGAGCACTGGAACAGGCTGCCCAGAGAGATTGTGGAGTCTCCTTCTCTGGAGACATTCAAGACCAATCTGGACACATTCCTGTGTGATTTAGTCTAGGTGATCCTGCTCAGGCAGGGGGGGTGGACCAGATGGTTTTTCAAGGTCCCTTCCAACTCCTAACGTTCTGTGATTCTGTGATTTTGTGATAAGAGAAACTTTTGTTTTTAACTTGCATGAATTATACAGACTTGATACACAGAAAAGCTAGAGATCTATTGTGTTGGGAAACAGCAAATCTCATGAGAGTACACTTCTGGAGGTGGATTAATGTGGAAAATTCCCTTCACCTGACCTGTAAGACAAGCACCTCTCACTGAGCTCACTGCTGAGTAGTTTATCTAGAGTGACCCAGTGGGACCTGGAGAGACAGAAGTATGGCTAGAGCATGGGGCTGTAATCACAAACCCTTCTCCATGACAAGTTAGTTGGAACAGACTAAAACTTTGAGGCTAGCAGCATGCAAGCACTGGTGATGCATCTACAGGAAACCCATATTCATGTGACTGCTCTCACGGTTGCTGCTGCCAGGACCCCAGCTACTACCACTAGAGCAAGGACTGATCACCCTCATCCTAGATCAGCCCTGTGGTTTGTCATACGGTTATTTTTCTGTGTATTTAAGTGCTCCATACACAAGAAGTGTGCTACCGAAGGAAGACGTTACCTCAGAGCAAAGAAAATTGCTGATTACTCAGCTCTCACTGCTTTCCCCACACTGGACCAGTTAGCACCCACAAGGAGGACCAGGCTGCACCCTGGTATGAGGGCTGTGCAGCACCTTGAAAACAGCCCCTGGCAGAGGGGCTGAGCACAGCTGGATGTACACCAGGTATGAGTGGCAAACCTCCAGTTTTGGACCAGGCTCCTGGACCAGAACTGGACTTTCTGATCTATTGCAATGGCTGCTTCAGAAAGTGGAGGCAGCACACACAGGAAGATGCATACAAGGTTAATTTTTAAATTAGATTTATATACTTACAAAGCTGTTAGAAAAATAAGGAGGTTTTTAATCCTAGATGATTACATTAAATTTAAAAACTTATATTATGCAAGATAACTTGAAAATATATGACTTTTTTTAATATTAACATAATTTGATTTTGTAAACCTAGAAGTAAAGTGGCATGGCAATTGAAAACCCAAAAGCATAATGAAGTAGTCACAATATCAAAAGAAGTCAGTTCCTAAAAATACATTTTCATGTATGTCTAGGAAGTTTTGAAAAAAACAAAAAAGATATAATATGGTATTTTTATGATGATCAGCAATTGCAAAAATGCCATGCTTGGAAACTACATAAGGTTTCACGTATGTTCTAGTGCTTCTCTAGGCCTCAGTTGCCATAGGAACAGCTTTGAGATGCAAAGTATTTTTCTAGCATCAGTGTTTAACTATCTATTTCCTCCTGCCAACATCTTTCTCAGCAGCAGCTCAGCAGGGTATGTAGCAAACAGTGAAACTGGTAGTGCTATGAAGTAGGAACATGGTGTATGAGAACATCTACACATAAGGTGGGCAGTCACCAAGGAAAGAAAATTTTGTAAAGTGCAATGAAACAGTGACACAGCTGAACCTTTAGATGAAATCCTAAAATATGGGGTGCCTGATAAAGCTTTAAGTTATGCACAATGTGTGACATAAAATTGTATTAGGAACACTTGCACATGAAATACAGTACATGACTGCAGATTTAGGAATTCTTTTCAAGATCAGTAAATATAAATGAAATAAGCCATTTTTAGTAGTCTTCAGTTTCTATAGCTACTGAAACTCAAGTTTAGAAACTGAATGATGCATATGTTTCATATGCAAATGAATAAATGTGTAAATAACAGTTTACTTCTGACCATTGTTCTAGCATCCTGTACTTAAGATTCCTTAACACGAGCTAGAGATGAGATAGAACGTAATTATGGGTTTTAATTTACAAAAAGAGATGTACAGCACTACAAAAAGTTAACAAGCATGAAAATATTGTCATATATTGAAGCTGAAGCTTCCACAGCACAGTAATTGATTGCGATTATGCTGTTGAGGCTCAATCCGGTTACCCAAATGTAGGCATCTTGTGTAACCAAAGGTCACCCGCCCTCATCTCTATCTACCACTCACCAAGGCTGAAGCGCTCCCACAGATCTTGTATTATCAGCTCTGATGGGTGGCTTAGATACCCCAGAGCTTCTCAAATAGCATCAGTAACCCAAGTTAGGCAACTGACTTGCTCTCTTAGTGACAGAAATAGCCTTCAGGCTACTAGAACAACAGCTAAACAAATTCTAGGCTTCTGCTCAGGCGTCAAGTAATGAACTAAATGAATTATGGTGGGACATGTTAATTGCATTGAGGAATTATCAGGCAATGATTAGGAAAGTTCACCTGGGATGGAACACAAGAAAAACAGTTTTGGAAAGGATGCATTGAACATAAAAAAGAGGCACTCAGTTTTGTGTTCTGATAAGATCACGATGACTGATGTAACCTGTTTGCCTCTTGACGTATCAGATCATACTGGTACAAATTAACATTCATGGCAATGATTGTCTAGCACAGAATACTGGAAGTGATTCAGTATTTAAGCACTGTAGCAGGCAAAGCTCCTTTTTCCTCACAGGCCTTAACGCTTTGGCTCTCTGCATATTCCCCTCGTAAACACAGGCTATGTTTTTAAGGAGCTGCACAAGCCTTGCTGAGAATTTTGTTAAATGTGAGTGGTTTAGTTCACAGGAACACATACAATTTCTTCATTGACAAAAGTACCCACCCCAGTATATAATTAATTGCTTGTTAAAATTAAGGCAATTTGATCCCTTCTGGCTTGGCTTTGCTACTGCTGCTCTTCTCCCTTCAAGACCCACACCCACGTTTGTTTCACAGCAATATCCCCCTTCTCAGCTCCATCTTTTGCATTTAAGGTGTTGCTTAGACTGAAATTGTGAACCCGCAACAATTTCTGCTTTAGGAAAAATCCCTCATATCCAGTGGTCCTTTGATGTCCTCTTTTTGTGATTTTCACCTTCCTGAAAGCTCATTGATATGGATATTCAATTATGATTGGTGTAAATGGCACTAGCCTTGCTTCTTTTTTCATGTAGGAAATGGAGAGGACTTTGTGTCAGATGAAATAATTCAATTAAGACATTTTGTGAACACCAAGATCACCTTTTCCGTGCATCAGTGTTAAAACTAAATTAAGAGTGAATGGTGGTGTAGTGCCTTGCCAAGCGAAGGTGCTTTGCGGGTCTGAAGCAGAGCGGGGACCAAAGGCAGCACACTGCGCTTGCTCAATTCGTCAAACTGATAGTTCCTTTCATCTTCTACCTGAATCTTCATCAGTTTGATTCTCTTCTTCTTTCGAAGCCACATAAAGTTGTGCCATGTTCTATCATCTGTTTTACTTTGTTTTCTTTTGGTTTTGGGTTGGTTTTATTTGGTTGGGGTTTTTGTTATACATACAGTATGTGAGACTGGATGCTACATTTTATCATGATGATTTCAGTCACAACAGAAAAAAATCACACCTCCATTGGAGGGTTTACCATAAAATGTAAGTTCACTGGACAGTTTTCACTTTTAATCAAGTGATACTTATTTTGAATCTTTCATGGAGGTATCCAGCTGCACTGAATTCATAGCTCATACTGTTTTCTGAGCTGTCTTGTGAGCTTTTGGCTGTTATGGTCTGACCAGTTTTATTGCTGTAGACAGGAGAGACTTCTATGACACTTGCATTCACATTTATTTCCTCCAAAATGTTCCAGACTGCTAATTAACAGGGATAGCCATAGCAAGCAAACTTGATGGAGGAAAAGTCGGTGTATGCAAAGCAACACATTTTGTCCAGTTGGCTTTGTGGACATGTTTAAATAAAGACATGCACACTGTACAGTGAGACATGCACACAGCTTGGCAGAGGTTTTATAGCTGAAATTAAAATACTCCACGGCAACAAAGAAAAGTTCCAAACAAATCTCTTAAAAGCTCCTTTTGTACTTCTTTGCATCAAGATAAATTTACAGAAGTGCATCTACAATGGCCATTGTATTAACATTTTTGCCAGTATTTACTGTGAGAATTAACTAATTCTGTCATGTGGTGTGAACTACAGAGTTCTAGGTTTTACACTTTTTTACTATTATTATTTTCTGAGAGTGTAGTTATGCTGGCCTCCAAAAAGGGATTGGGCAGTTTTCCCTGTTTAAAGGGAATGACGAAATGTTGGAAGTATTTGAAGCCCAAAGAGCTTCTGAAAAGATTTATAGAAGTTACTGCTATAACTGTCCAGCTCTGGAGAGCTGCCACTTGGAAGGGCCCTGCTAAGACTTTGAACTTAATTTGTCAGCATCACATCTTTAAAATGTAATCTGCAGCACTTCAGCTGTCTCCCCAAAACTGTAACACCAGCGCACTGGTAAATCAGGGCAGATCTGCGTGAGTCTGGGATCCCAGAGGAGTCGGTTGTGAATAGATTCCCCGAGAACACGCTGTAAGTGTCTTCTGTCGCTCCCTCTCTGAGTGCTATTGGAACAAGGCAGCCAGAGAGCAAGGGCTTTGTGGTTCCTTTATGCCCCAATAATCCTGGCTACTAAAATAGTCCTTTTGAGACTGCTGGCATCTACACTAGCCTTTAAACTCGCTGCTATACACCAGACCCAACAGGGTTCCACAAACAGGAGAAAATAGAGTTGGCTTAAAGCCGGTTTTGCACAGCCTGGGTGCTGCTTCACCACTCCAACGAGCCAAGCTTGCTTTTGTGTTGAAAAGTTTAATGCAGAAATAGCAAGACTGTACTTCTATGTAGAGAGCTTTTAATATTTTATTCCTGTTCTATTTGAAAGCCTAATTGTTAGAGGAATAGCATCTGTGAAATGGTGTGTATTATTGAGGAGTATATTTGAGTATTATTGAATTAGGAGTATTGTTGAATACTACATAGGCTGTAGTATTTTTGATGTAAGCTCCAAATTCAAGATGCTGTTGTTGGGTATATTAAGAAGTCACTAATCTTCACACTGTCAAGTGGCAATTGAATTTCTTTAGCTAAAGAGTGATGCTGATCATCTGTCACCGAAGAAACAGGTTGCTTTTTAAGACAGAAATCCTTGGCCAATGTAGTCATCTGTTTTGTAGGGAAAAATGCCTGTGTGTCGTGCTGTCTGCAGAACCACGCACACAATTGCGCATAACTTGGTGCATAACCTAGCACACTTAGAAGGGCTTCTCAGGCAACCAGCCTTTGACATTGGCGGCTTTAGCCAGCTACTATAGACTGATGCATGGTCTAAAATAAAGCATAGCCATGTCACAAGCTAAATGTCTGGAGTCTGTGTCTCAGTGAGAAAAAAAAATCTATTCTGGACATGAGTTGCTGAGTTTTTAGCAGGTAAAAGCTCTAACCAAGCTTAACTGCCGCTGGGTATTGACCAAGTCATTTTACATTAGGATAGAATTGAATGCCTTGCATACTTGTAAGTTGAGATTTCTATCATTTGACTTTTAACATGGTCTTTAAGATCTTCTCCAAGAAACACTCATTGAGAGAAATCCTGGTCGCGATTAATATAGTGGCAGCCCTCCCATTGACATTTGTGGGCTGAGATTTAACTCATGGCCTGAAAGCCAAGAGTAAGTCTTTAACTCATTGGATAGAAACCAGGGAGGGCATATATTAAATAGATAATAAGTTTATTTCTAGCCTGTATGCCAACAAGAAAACAATATTATTTGAAGAGATCAAATATATTATTTGAAGTGACACAATGAAAGCAACTACTCCCTGCAAGTAATACAAGATGCAGCAAATATTTGTCCCACCCACCCATTTTTTTCTATATGCAAAAGATATATTCTGAAGTATTTAAATTACATACTGAACCATGACAATACTCTCTGCTTTTATAAGAGAAATCCCTAGATTATATCTTCATATAATGCCATTCATGTTTAATATGCAGAATTTTCAAACACACAAAATGAAGTAGGAGTTATAGGTTTATTTATTTTGTGTATATATATATACACCCACATACACACACCCATACACACACACACACACACACACACACAACTTTAAAAAGGTTCATCTGCATCTACAAATACTTTTCAGGTTACTCTGTGCATGCATATTATAGAATAATTGGTCTGTCGCCAACTACTAAAGCTGGAGAGGGGCTGTTTACAAGGACATATAGTGACAGGACAAGGGGTGATGTGTTTAAACTGTATATTATATATTAGGAAGAAATTCCTCACTGTGAGGGTGGTGAGGCCCTGGCACAGGTTGTCCAGAGAAGCTGTGGCTGCCCCAATGCTGGCCGCATTCAAGGCCAAGTTGGATGAGGCCTTGGGCAACCTGGTCTAGTAGAGGGTGTCCCTGCCCATGGCCAGGGGTTGGAACTAGGTGATCTTTGAGGTCCCTTCCAATCCAAACAATTCTGTGATTCTGATTCTGTGAAATGAAACATAAACCAAAAAGATTTCTAAGCAGTTTTAAAACCAATTATGGAGGTCTTAGGAGACACTTCATTATCTTTTTGAATATTACATGTCCTTTTCTCATGGAATGGTCTGTCAAAGCAGCCAGGAAACAATGATTTCAAGACTTCTCCACAGATTCTGTGCAATAGGCAGCATAAAGGTAGGTAGCCAGCCACCTATAAGTGCTTACAGATGAAATTACTTGTGGTGAACTTGGAGGGAAGAGCCCATGCTGCAGGAAGGCTGAGCTTGGAGGCAGCACAGACAGGCAAGTCGTGTGCATC
The DNA here is from genome assembly GCA_013399135.1 of Heliornis fulica. Taxonomy (NCBI): domain Eukaryota; kingdom Metazoa; phylum Chordata; class Aves; order Gruiformes; family Heliornithidae; genus Heliornis; species Heliornis fulica. The sequence goes on from VXBZ01002207.1 coordinate 348,883, forward strand.
TGATTTGCTAGCTCAGTCTCTGGTAAATGAGGCTGTTAATAATGAGGCAGTTCAAATTTAGAAACAGGGAGTCCTCTCATGCTGATGTGCATCATGCAGTACACGAAGCAGATCGGTCTGTTTGTTTCTTCACCAGATGAGCTTGGCAAGAGGACACAGAAAACAGAGGGGCTGCCTGAAGCTAAGAAAAGTTAAGTTCTTCAGTGGTGTTTCCATCCAGAAAGAGGGATCATCGGAGGAGTTAGGCCAGCCTGCCTTTGGAGTGAGACATTGTCTCCTGCCTTTAGAGTGAGACTTGGCATTTTTCTTGCTGAGTGCTCTGCTCCTACAAATAAGTCATATTTTTGCTTGGGAGAAGCCTTTCTTTGTCATAGTGCTTGTCATCTCAAGCCCAGCTGCTGAAGGGCAGTCTCTGACAGATGTCAGATCCCATAAGACCTGCTGTGGAGCAGTGTCTGAGTGCTGGAAGAGCTGGGGCCATGGAGGGGCATAGGGAGGGAGGGATTGATGGATGGAGACACAGCTTGCCATGGAATGGGTGAGTGTGCAACAGTCTGCCCACATGCCACAGGGGCAGTTTAGCTTGTAGGTATGGAAATAGCTGCTTTTGCATGCTGCACTCCTCTGAAGCCAGGCTAAGCAGGCAGTGGTCATCCTGAGAGGACAAAACCAAAAAACAGAGAAAGCTCCAGATATATATGGTACATAAGCTGTACCAGAATGAGTCACCATTCTGTAATGAGCATACACTAGTTCTCTGCTGATAGCTATGGTAAACAGGACAGCAAGTGTTTAGGTAGTCCTGGTCTCTTTCTTCAACATTATGCTACAAGTCAGATTTCCAAGGAAATGAGCTTTTCAAGTAGTACACCACTGTCTTGTTTAATTGTAAAATTGGTCATAGAAATTTGAATTATGTCAAAACTTACTCCAATTTCCATCCTTGAATGAAAATGAATTTTTTTACTGCTCTTTAAATATTGTGAACAAAATGGCTACCAAAGATGTTCAAAAATCCATGGTCAAATAAGTCCTTTATAGTGCCAATCCCAGTAGGTGCTTTAATTAATTAATATATGTGTCTGACCCACTGAAGCTACTAGTAAGTTTTCCAATTCTATGAGTGAAAATGACCTCACTCAGTCAATTTGCTGTGCAATTTCCCAGTCTGGAGCTGGACCACAAAATGGTTTAAGTCTGGTTATCTCTTACCTTAGCAGATTTGCATTCAGTAGGTCTTGTTCCATTGGAGCAACAGATAAATCTTTACCAGGGAAAAGCCAAATTAGGAAGCTTCCCAGTCTCCTCCAACAGCACTCCCCACCTTCGTCTTCTTGCTCCCCTCATCTCTTAACAACTTCATAGCACATACTCCTGCATCACTTCCCCGCAAAGCCCCTTCCAAATAAATCTGGCACATAATTCAGTCCTGAATGGAAAGGCAGGCCACCGGTTATTGGTCATTCCCTGACAAAGTATTTTATTTTAACTTATCTGTTTTTAGGAGAAAAAGAGAACCCACAGTAGCTACAAGAAACAATCTCGGGACCTGCTTGTCTTTCCTAAGGCTGGGAGCTGTAAAAGGTTATGTTTTTGCTTTTGGAGACTCCCACAACGTGTGTGTGTGTGTCTGTGCTTTTGTGCTCGATTCAAAAGACCTCACTATTTTCTCTCCACTTCATCATTAATCAGCAACTTCTAATCATTCCATCTTCCTCAAAGCTCAGAAAATCAGTGATTTAATTTCAAAATGGAGCTTCCTGTTTCTGAAATGACTGCATAGAAAACGACTCATGCAGTGTTGCTTTTTGCTTAACTTTCCAACAACCTCCTCCTAAGGAAGGTTTTGTGTTCCCTTGCTATTGAGTCACAAACACACATAACGATGTATTACTATCTTTAGAATATTACGTCTCACCTACATGTTGCTTTAATGACACACACGTAATTGCTCTCAGACAGGATCATCGACTACTACAGTCTCAGAACAATTACAAATTCATTGTTACTCACATGAAAGCAGAGAATCAAAGTCCATACTCTGGTTTTCAGGGATGATGTGAATGTAGGTACAGTCTCTGGAGCCAGGCAAGAAAACCCCAGCTATGATGCTGTTTGGGCCACACACACAGAGAACATTGATTTTCTTACATGGCACTGGAAAGCAGTCCCAGCTGAGCTTGAAATGGTGACCTATGCTGTAAAATAAAGAGCTTCTTAAGTATCTTTTACAGTATATAATTCACTTGGATAAATCAGTTCAAATAGCATAAGATAAGGAAATATCACCATCATATATAAGGTGAGTTTCTTCAGCTTGCTTTACAATAACCTTTGTTATTTGTTATCACGTGAATCACTGATGTAATAGGAAAAAAAAAGCAACACCATGCCAGACTGAATTTATGAACTGTAAATCAGATCAAAACTTTATGTTAGCTTCTAAGTAAAGACATGTGATTCCAACAGGACTGTAGATGTTAACAGCGTCGAGGTTATGAACAACACAGGATAGAATGAGTAAAATAGGTTTATGGCATGAATCACGCCACTGAGTTAACACTAAGAGGAAGAAGACATGATATATTTGTCATTGTAATGTGCACTTCATGACTCACTCAAACTCAAAAATTGAAGTATGTGAATGATTAGGCAATGAAGATAGGTGTTAAGGAGGGAGGGACCATGGAAAATATTACTAAGCTTATAAAAACAACTTGACCTATTCATTAATTTGAAGATAATCTGTTGCTTTTCCAATTATCCTAAAAATAAACAGATTTTTTTTTCTGTATGAAAGACAATTCCAACAATTTGGATGACAGTCAAATATGTTTGAATGACAGGCTACATAAAACTATTCAAGGCTTTATTTGGCACATACTTTTAATGTGAATCATTGTGCTTATTTTTCTTCTGATTCCTCACCTTCATGCTTGTAGGGCCATAAATCCAATCCTGAGAGTTCAGAAACTGGATGAAGAGTGACAGCTGTAACATCTAAAGCATCAAGCAAAAACCTGTAGTGTAAAAGCTTTTTCTACCAGATCAATTCTGGGATTATAGTCTCTGCTGATTTGTATTGTGTTGAAACTTCATGTGCACATACAAATTGCCAACTTAAAAAGGTCAACTCCATCAGTAGATAGTGGTTTAGTATTGCTAACCATAAATCGTTGGAGTTTTTTTCTGTTTAGAGCTGGGACTGTGGTTTCTATTGTCTCCCTATTTCAAATTCCCTTTGGCTTCCTCCAGTCTACATTCAAGAACTGTCTGACCAAGCATAAGTATCATCTCAAATGAGGCTCAGCTGTTGAGCTAGTTATCTGAGCTGCCTTTCTAGTCAGTGGAAAGAAAGAGGGTCTTCCATGATTCAAGTAGTTTCATCCAAAGGTAGGAATATGAAATGAATGAGGTGAACTGTGTCTCCAAGCACCTATTTCCTTCCAATGTTATAAGGCATGATGATAAGAGGTTGGCTCAGGCGTTCAAGTCTGAAGTCAGGAGAGATGAGTTCCACCCTGAAAGTCTGATCTGAGACTGAGTAACTGGGGAAACATTGCAGAGGGAGGACACAGTCAAGACATCTCGTGATTACAGGGCATGACTACACAATATGTGTGGATTTGACAGGTCTAATTCACTTACCTGTCCCAATGGTTAAAAAAAACCAAAAAAGATAAAGATGATAGCAACTGACACATGGAAATGAGAGTAGGCTGGGAGAGAAGGTGATGAGGGACAGAAGATCATATTTAGCTGCTATCATACAGGGGCTGATAGTTTCCTGGGGTCTCGTCACCCCAGTCCCTTCAACAGACATGCACAGGCAAGTCTGGATAGAGCAAAGTTGAACAAATCCACAGAGCTTCTCTGCACTGAAATTACAACTCTTCCTGTTAGTATTTCTCTCCTGCACATCTCTGCTTATGGAGCCTGAGAAGGGTAAAACTGAAGCTCCTATGGCCAGTGCTGTAAGAAATCTTTCGGATTTCTTCATGAGCAAGAGGAACCAGAAATCATTCGCAAACATAGAAAGCTAATTGTGGAGGATTTCTAAAGTAATAACTCCAAGATGCAAGTATTGGAAATAATTTTATCACAAGCATTTGAAGATGCTTGCTGCAAGGTTATTGAAATGATTTTCAGGATACTTCTATTCCTTGCACTTAACCTGGACAACAGGCAGAACTGAATGAAAATGTGGGGACTTTGCTTTTTCAAAATAGCTTTGGTGGTGTTCATTAGCCTGGAAGTAAGTGTCTATTCTGTGCATCAGCCTGCATATTGATGTATGTAAGCAATAATCAAGAATGCATTAAAGCATAGCTTCCATCTCCTTTGTAAATTATGAGCTTTATTTATACTTAGTATTGGCTTAAGATGACGTGCTTAGAAATGTCCAGCCTGATGGTGATTTCAACAGACAACAAATGCCTTTATAACATAGATGTAATCTGGGTTATATCATCTGGATTAGGTAGAAATTTACCACAAAGAAACCACTGAACCTAACTGTATTCTGCAATGCTAATCATATAATTAAAACATTTCCTCTGCATTTTCAAGGATTAGTATTTGCATGAGTAATGGTAGGAGAATAAGGGCAAGAGTAAATGTAATTTTTAATAAACAGCAATCTGAAAGCTCTTTATCTAAAAATCTTACCTGGATAGTACAAAAATGTTGTAACCCAGGGATATTAGGGATGTAAATATTCAGATTGCATTGTTTTGTAAACATTAAACTCTCCTATGCATTTTGTTTACAAAAAATAAATAATTTAAAAAAGAAACAATAACACCTCAGGTCTTGAGAGGAAAGGAATACATCATAAATAATGTTGCACATGCAAGATCTGATTAGCGTAAAACACTGAAGTCAGCAGAAAAACCTTCATATACTGCTGGGTTCTCCGTTTAATATCAATACATTTGCATCATGTACTGGCTTTTGTTCACTAAAGCAACAATAATTGATCATTCTAATAAAAAAATATTAATTTGGTACAATCAGATTAATGGTAGGGAATTCAGATGAGCTAGACAGAAGTACTTTCTACACTTCTTTTAGGAAAATACTTAATCAGTTGCATTAGCAGGAATGATAATTACTTTGCTAATTCTTTGGACTGTGAGCAAGGAGACTGAGTTTTAGTTCTGGGCCGTGTGCCAGACATCACGTGTGATCTCGTGCAAATGTTTTCAAAAGTGCCCTTTCATCCCTAATTTCTTGATTTCTGAGGAGCTGGCCTGGATTTCAGACCTGCTAGGTGCCTACAGATCCTGTGGACTTACAACAAGAAGCGTGCAGCAGTCTTGAAAATGAGTTTCAAAGATGTGTCTATACGGTTAATCAGAGGTTAAACAACTCAGAGCTAATGATTGCTTGGAAATGCCTCAGTTTCTTCTTTTGCAAAATGGACATAATATTTTTCATTAATCACTTAACAAGCAGCCTTTTATAAAATGACTTCATCCTATATATTTTAATGTAAATATATCAGCTAAAAGTGTGGATGAGTAGTGACTTATAAACATTTCAGATAGGCAATTGCACATTGATTGCTGCATATGGAAACTTATTCCTTCCAGATTTTGGTAATGAAAACAAAGTATGCGTGAAGAATGACTGTGGGGCTCCACTAAATCATTTACCCGCAGTGTTTGAATACTGTTTCCCATAAAGGAGCAGAAACATTGTCAGTCTTGTGACTAGAGTACTGAGGAAGGTGAAAGATAGCATCTTTGGAATGAAACTAGAGAAATGTGACTCATCCTTTTCTGTCGCTTACCAAGCTTACCTTGACATTTATTTCCTTGCTGGAGTGCAGAACATGTTTACAGAAGTTTCCTCCATGCAAATGCATCTGGATTTCCTCCGAACTGTCAGCAGCTTGCACGATGAGAAGTGAGATTTGGTTTTCCACCTCATGAAATATTCCTTGGTCATGACAGCAAGTTAAATAGTAACATGGATCTAAACATTGGTGGCATACACAGACAGCCTCTCTTTTTGGAAACTTTACATGCCGGTGAGAACTCTTTAACCTTCCCCTGTATTTAGAGGATGAAAACAGAACTTGGATGTGAGCTGGCTGCAACCCATCAGCTAGGAGCTTTACATCTCAAGACATGTTTCCAAATGACAAATACCGCAGAAGTCCTGCGAAGACCGTGACACAGTCTGCAGCGGTTTTATTACTTACGCCATGTCTGCCTGAAGAGTTGAAACGGTGTGTTCCTGATCCATTTCAAGGCAAAACCAAATGCTTCTCTTTAAAACAAATCCTTGGTGATTTACTCTGTGCAAGGAATACAAGTGCAGATAGGGATCACTGCTTTGGCAAGTGAGGGTAGATAATTTTCTTAATTTCTCTTTTATTGGAGTGGATATGATGGTACAAACAACCCAAAACTGAGTTAGTGTAAAAAAAACTAAACTGAGTTTAGTTTAGTTTAGTTTAGTTTAGTTTAGTTTAGTTTAGTTTAGTTTAGTTTAGTTTAGTTTAGTTTAGTAGCACAACCAGCTTTTGCATCGTTTATGCCTTCCAAAACATGTGCATAAGGGCTTTGCATTTGGGAGTAGGCAAACAACTTAAATGTAGATTCATGCAGTTTTTACAGTCTAGACAAACTATCTTGGTGCCATACAAATCAAGGCAATTCTGTTTACCTTCATAGGCGTTAGACACAATCGTTGTGTAGTCACCAGTGCAAAACTGAGGAGTGTCCATAATCTAAAGGATCAGTAGCTTTAAAATGTGTTCTCACTTCTAGAGCTTTACCAGTATTTGCAGGTATATTTTTCACTTCTTCATTAGGTTTTGGGTTGGGTTCCTTTGTAATAACATTGTCAAACCAAATCCTTTTATACTATCACATATGTTATAGAAGAAATAGCAGAGGTAATATTTCTGTCATTTAAGCAGAATATGGTTCTCATGGAGAAGCACCTAGGCATTAAGCAACATACTTTTAATAAAAACATTTACTTGTTATGAGGACATCAGACAAGTAGCCTATTTTTTCCACAAACTCTGTATTACTTAGAAAAAATATTTATTCCTGCCTACTTCACAGTTATAAAATGAAAGAGGAAAAAACCAAGAACTGTATTATTGCAAGAACAATCTTCAGTGACAACAGCATCACAGGCCTATTATATCATCACCTTTTTAATTAGCTTAAAGAAATTTGAAGCTGCTATAATATATAATTTAACTGAGCCAGATAATTGTAGCCTGGATTGTATCTCCTCTTATTTGTTGTGTTTGGTAAAGATGATTGTATATGCTTAAGATCTCTGTTTTGTATACATCTGTTTGATTTTAATGTTGTATAGAATTGACTACATAAGCTGTTTGCTTGTAGTGCTTTTGCTGCATGGCCTTAAGCTGAGCTACCCAAATAAGTAAACAAATGAGTCCAGAGGGTTTCATGAATGTACAATACCTGACAGTCCTCAGGGAGCAATGGGGTTTTTTATCTGTGAAGTGGTGACAAACTTCTTGATTTTGAGCAGCACCACCCCCTTTGAAGAAAATTATGTAATTTGAGTTACGTTTTTAATGCTTATCCAATGTTTCAACTTTGAGAAAGTTAATTGAGAAAGATATGGAGTTACTTTGAGGTGTATCTCTTTTTTGGATAGTACCAAAGAGTTTTTAGGTAAAGTTTGCTCCAGTCTCTTCTAATCTTCTCCAGGAATTTATGGACCAATTCAGATTCTCTCACTCTCAGCCAGGTGGTCAACAGAGCTGTACTGCTGGGGAACCAAACAGATTAAGGACTAATTCTCATTTACATCTCCTTCTTCTGGTCAGGATCAAACTTATGCTATGACCTGTGAACGTGCTCACTTAATGGAGGTGAAGAGACTTGTATCTCCTCAGACCATTCCTTGTAATCACCAATTTCCCAGAGACTTTAAATACAACTGTGGGAATAGTATATGACCTGAATATTCTCTGACCTCTGTTTGCTTTCAAAATGCCCTGAACATTCACAGCAGCTGCAGGAACGTACTGATGTACAATATGGAACAACATGGTACTGATGTTCCCATAAATTCTGGGAGTCTTATGCCCTCTTGCCATTTATTCCATTAACCAGCAGAGGACTAACAGATAGTTTTGATCCCTGCTTGATTAGACTAGCTGAAATGTTCCCCACTATGAATCAGAACCAACCTCAAGACCTTATTTCTCTGACCTGAGTGTGCTGTCACCAAACACACTTTTGATGTTGGCTCAAGAGCTTACATCTTCAATAATGTCCTCTTTTCTTTTTTTCAAGATAGACCTAGCTGGCACCAAAAAGCTAATGCCCATTTTAGGAGGCATGAGTGCAGGGGCAGGAATAGTGTGGATAAATCTACTTTTTGGCATTTCCATTAGCCATGCTGAATTCTCATTTCTAGGTTCTCTGCAATCTAAGCAGAGGGTCCTGATTTGGGATGTCACCACAGAGGGCATTTCCAGGCCTGAATTAATTTTTTTTATCTGTCTAGGACATTCTCAAATGTCAGGTAACTCTTTTGTACTCTGCATGGCTGCTACAGAATTGCATTTTCCCAGCACTGAGGAGCAGAACCTTTCTTTAAAGGTGTCATTAGCTCTCAGCATTGCCACTGTTCCTGGCACAGATCACCATGCCATCAACTTGGGCAGCTTTACCCAGTCCCCCAACATTGTCCAGCTATGGCATCAGTGACCAGCTAATGGATATCACCTGTTCAGCAGAACCCCACCTCCTCCCTTGGTTCAAGTAGATGATTGCACTCAAACTGATCAAAAAAAAAAGCTATTGTTCTGCCCTAGATCAAAAACTACATGTAAAAAAAGAGTTAATACTAGTGAGATGGTTTTAAGGTCTTAGGAACAATCTACTTTGGAAAACCAGAAGAATTTACTTAGACCAGATGCAGCATGTTTCTCTGGCCACATTTGGGCTAGAGATCAAGCTGGTTAGTCATAGGAATCAGCCTCTTCTGGGGAGTGCAAAAACTCCATCTTAACTTTCAAGTTTCTCTTTAACAAGAAGCCCAGCGTGATTTCAAATTAAAATGATAGTATCACCTAAAAGAAATTCAGGTGATCAAAAGAAGCAGACAGGCTAGAAACTAAGCCAGAGGCCTACAAGGTTAACAGGAACACATTGTTAAAACAGTTGCTATGAATATTTTCAATATGAGAGATGATATTAAATACTAAAATATATACAGTCACTCCTAACATTAGTCATGTAAACCTAAATAATTACACATGCACGGTGAGCAATAAATGTACTAGAGCTTCAGATCACTGAACTCAAATTTCTCTATGAATACCTGGACTGAATCTGTGGTAAACCACCTCTACAGCTTTCCTCTTGTCTGCTGAACTTTTAGATCAGATAATTATATCAAAGTCTTGTTATTATGGTAACTGACTAGTATCTGCTCACTTGCCACAACAAACAAGCTATACAGTAACAGTGTAATTTCTTTTGAGACAGCTTAGTTGGTGCCTCCCTGGGACCAGAAACTTCATTATTTCTTGCTAAAGGGAAAATTTTGAGCATTGTTTATTAAAGTTTATTAAAGTTCAAATTAATTTTGTTTGGGTTTATAAATCAATAGAAAGCCGTTTCATTCTGCATTTACACACCACACAAACTCCACAAATAATCTCACTGAAACGACTGACATACTTACATGGTCCAGTTCTTGTCTTCTCAGAGATAAGAAGTCTCTATTAAAAAGCAAATCATCGCACTTGATTTGGGGTAAAAAGACACAGAAAGCCAAATGCAAATTTCCAGTTGCACTATGAATTTGAAGATTAGGCTGTATTCCACAGGCTTCCCAAATACTCTCTTTTAAATAAAGCTGTGAACTCTAGATGCTGTACTTATTTTACTTTTAGGTCTTTCACACTAGAAAGGTAAATGAGGTTCCAATCCAGCAAGTGGTTCCTGCTTTATCCCTGATACAAGGCATATACACATGTTAAAAATAAAGAACAATATTTATTATTTTGAAGTTCTATATTTGAATATATTTAATGTATGTAGCAGTATTCATTCTTTATGCAGTGAAAAGAGCTACTGATGGGACTCATTATCTCCCTATTTAAATATTGTTATGGCATCTATATATCTGAAATTCTAGTGATGCACAGAAAATTTGATCCAAACACATCCACTTGAAGGAGGTTTAGGAAATGTTAATTAAAAATCTAGGCCATAGCCATTCTCTTTCTTTTGTGTACCAAAAGCACTGAAAACAATGCTATCTTGATGAAATCCCCTGATTTTTAGCATCTAACAGCAACTACTGTTAGAAATCTTTTTATTTCTAAACTATCACTTGACTCAATATATCCTACAATACACTGACTTTATTAACACAACAGAGTAAGAATATATGCTGTCAGTTGTTGGCTTTAGTCAAGGCAGACATAAATATGATCAGTTGTGTTGCCATTCCACTGAGTAAACAGAACACAAAGATGTTATATTTTTACAAATTTTTCCTGGATCAATACCATAATAACTTTCACCACCTTCACAGATGCCAAGCTGATCAAGGTTGGGCTAAGCCTTACTTGACTTTAAGAAAAACTCTGCTTTGCCATGGAAAGTGGTGTCGGCGTATATTGGACCCTTCCACTGGTCTCATTAAACACATTCTCCAGTCAGTTGCTAGGAAGCAGCATGAAGTTCTAGATGTCTCTTCTAATGGACCTGCTATGTATTCCCTACTCTAAAGGCTTGTGTAGACTATTAACCGCTTGCCCAATATTATCCCAGAAGCAGGAGAGCAAAGCGATGCCTAATTAGGAAGTATACCGCTTTAACTATGACTGTAGGCATCGTGACATCTTAGAGGATGTAGATGCAGATATAATCATGGCGAGAACACAGGATCACACAGATGTATCCCATCTAACAGCAGTTATTAGGAACTCCATTAAACTTGCCATATCCTTTATGTGTTATATGAATACTTGTGGTAAAATAAAACTTAAGCTGTAAGACTCTCTAGTTGTCTGAAAATAGAAACCCTGCTCTGCTTGTGAATGTTGGTTGAAGCCATTGGTGTAATTGAAGCCTCTGGTGTTTCCATTCAAAACACAGCCTGAGGAATCCATATCCAAATCTATCCTTGTGTAGTCCACATAATGTACCTTATTCTTTGGATTAATTGGTTCAATTTAATGGCAGTGTCTCCATTGACCTTGGGGAGCTCTGGGCTGCACTTTGCATTTGGCAACTTGTTTGCTAGTAAGTCCGTAGGGAGTTAGTGTGTGCTTGCCAGCAGCTCACCTCACTAAGAGTCTAACTTTGCAGAAAAAGAAAAAAATAAAATTCCTAGCATGGGCTCCCTAAAAAAGGGGAATATTGTTTACCTTTTCATAAATGAAAGCTGTAAGATTCAGTCAGCTGTGTCTTCTTTACTTAGAATATATTTATGAGAAGGGTAGGAACATGAACAGACTGTAATTCAGATAATGGGGCATTGCTTGATAATGTTTAAAGATGTTCCGCGCGATCTATCTAGTAGCCAAAGAAATTATAGGCAAACGTACCTTTGGGAAATTAAATTTTGCAGTGTTATACAGTTCCAGGCAGTAGGGGAAGATGAGCAGCTGAATTTTTGTCATCTATTTTGCCATGATTATTTGTAAGGAATAGATTACTATCCATGATATGGTCTCCACTGGGAAAAGGCCTCTTCCTTCAAATAAACTGTCCAATGTCAGAAGAGTTAAACATGTCAAATAAAGACTCTGTTTAAAATTTTATATTCACCTGGAGGTTTCTGGGTGGAATAGTTAGCTGTATGTACTGACGGTAAGGAAAGACCCTTTCCAGACATCACTGCCATGAGCGCTGGCAAGGGGTCTGCTCTACAGCAAGGACACTAGGCCAGGGCATGTATTACGTCACACATGAGATCCTCTGGTTTTGACTCAGCTGGTTCAGACAGAAATAAGTCAGAGTGCTGTGAAGCAATAATTGCTAGCTGAAGCACTAATTAGAGAAAATTGCCCTTAGGGGAGAAATTAAAAACTAAGGGATACAGCTTCCCCTGATCTTTGCACTGCTGAATCTGTTTAAAGCAGCAAGCTCTCCCTCACCATGGGCAGGGGCAGTGGTGGGCCCTGAACCAGCGCTGAGATCTAACAGCTCTCAGCAGGTGCCACAACACAGAGAGTAAGACAGGCTTAGAGGTTTGTATTGTTTCTAGGATTATATGGCTGGAGAGAAAAAGTTAAACCTTTAACTTTCTCTTTCAGTACAGTGATGATAAACAATGTGCTGTAGGAATAGGACCTTTCCTGTGCAAGGAACATCCTGCAGTTAAGCAAGAAACATTGTTTGGCTTCTAATGTTGCCTGGACAAATTGGAAAATATGTTTTTGCATGTTCTACTCATATAGTTTCCCACTCATAAAATCACAATCACCAAAACCAACAATTTGCATCTTCTTCTGGCATGGTCCTATGGCTCAGGAGTGCACAGGGTACGACTTGTGGGGTGAAACTGTGCTCTGGGAACTTTAGACATATTCTGCCTCCTACATTTCCATTTCAGTTTTCTAAAATGCTTTTGAGATATCTCACTGGGAGATTTTCTCCACTGGATTGCCTGTGGACAACAGCACACTATGGTCTTCCATTTTTTTGGTAACAAATTAATTTCTTTGTGTTATTTCCCAGGTTCTTTCTTGAATATATGTGCAAGCTTGTAATGGCACTAGATCACATAGCTGATGCTGTGCTTCATAACACTGTACATATGCAGCAATAGGCCCCATTCCAGTTTGTTTATCATACCCTGAATAAAGAAGAAGTCACACTGGTAGTGTCTGTAAGAGTGAGTTCTAGCAGAAGCAGTCTCAGGCACAGCATATTTGAACTGTGAAGCACATCCAGACATCATTCCACTGATTTGGGAATTTATGGATCTTTTCCCTGGGAGCGTGAAGGGTGGTCCTTTTTCTAGGGAGACTATATAAAGCAACTCTTCAACACTACTCCTAAGTTAGAACTTAATATATTCTGGGTTGGGGCTTTTTTTTTTTTTTTCAGATGTCTGAGTACAGAGCTGTAGGACTGAAAAAACTCCTTAAATATCTACACCCTTTCCCCAAAGTAGGATTAGGTCTGTATATGTCACTTTTTGCAGATGTTTGTTCAACTGTTTCTCTAAATTTTTATTAAAACAATACTAAACCTCCCTAGCAATCTATTCTAGTGCTCCATAAAAACATAGGGTACTTTTCTAGTATCCAACCTGATTTTTTCCTGTTGACTATCTTTTCAGTTTTGCATTGGATTTATCTCCTTTCCAGCTACATTTTTTAATGTACTAAAGACTGTTACTATCTTCTTTTTATATCTTTTCAAATTAACAACATTGATAGATTCAGATTTACTCCTAGACCATGATCTTTTGGAAATCTATATATTCCTCTAATTATGGTTCCCTAAAGGCACAAAAACTGAACGCAGGGTCAACACATTGAACACAGAGCTCCAGCTGAGGCCATGCCTGTGCTGAGCAGACCATAGATTTTATTTTGGGTATATACTTTTTGGCTTGCTACTTTCCCTTTTTTATTCAGTTGGTTTTTTCGGTTGTAATAGACAGGCATTTTTCACTCTCTAACTGAACATAATTTCTAGTTCCTTTCCTACAAAATTGCTACTTCAACAGTTGTTCACCACTCACAAAAATATAAATTAGTAAATAATCAGTGGCTGATATGGCCTCCAGAGTGAATGGTGGCAAGGAGCCCTTGACTTTTATGTCTTGTTCCTGAACTGCATAAACATGAAAAGGCAATGATTAGAAACAAGTCATTGGGCAAATGCAACAACTTTTGCAGAGGGAATTCATACCTTAGAGTTCTTTTAGTCTTCTCTCAGGGTCTTGCTCAATGGGTATCCAGGAGGGGCTCTAATTTGTTGTAAAAGGTATTTACAATGCTCCTTGCAAAAACTCTTAAAGGAACTAAACTCCCTATTTGCATACGTTAATAATGGATTAGAAAATAGGAAACCATGACTACAAATAATTGTCCATCTTTTACAACAGAGGGAGTTCTCCAATGTTTTTCTTTTTCTGCAGAGATCTGTGCTAGGACTTCTGTTGTGAAATAGATTTATATATGACCTTGAAACGGGAAGAGAATAAGGTGACAAAGTTTACTGACTAAAATTATTCGGTGTAGTAAAACTATCTGCCAATAGCTGCAGAGGATCTAATGACACTATGTACTTGTACAATAAAATAGTAGATGATGTTAATAAATGCAAAATGATACACAGTAGGAAAAACAGACAGTTTATATGCTCAGTGACTCAATATTATGGCCCAGTAATCTCCAGGGATCTTGGAGTTATATTAGATGGTTCTATGAAAACATCAGCTCAGTGGCAGTCAAGCAAATGAGTGGAAAAAAAAAAAAAGCAAATCAAGGAAAGGAAGCCAAAAACAAATCAAGAAAATGCTACTATGCTATAGTTTAAATCCACAGTGAACCCACTGCTTGAATTTTTCCCTTCTACCTCAGGAAGGATATATGAGAGCTGGAACATGCTGACCAAAAAGAGAGATGAAAGGTAAGGAACAGTTTCCATCCAAGAAGAGACCAAAGAGTGTGTTTTAAGAAAGATGCCGGGGGTGAATATGAATTCAATAATCTGTATAACCATGAGTAGTGTGGAGAAGGTGAGCAGAAAATTATCATTCATTATAACACAGGAAACAGGAAGGACTCAAATCACAAATGTGACCAAAGGAAATACTTTATCACACAATTTACAACAGGATGTTCTCAATGGCAAAAGATTAGATGGGTTCACAAAACAATTCTATGTATTTCTGGAAGAAAGAAATCACTAAAGAAGTGGAGATAAAGATGTCACCTCTTGCTCATCTCACCCCTGAGCCATGGAACGCTGAGAAAAAATAAGAATATAACAAGGATGCATCATTATGTGTTTGCACTTGTTTTATGTTCTTACATAAACAACTGCTTTGGCAGAGAGATCAGAGGCAGGATATTGGGATAAGTGGACCCTTTGGTCTGACCAGACCTAGTTATTCCTCTTCTCTTATGCTCTTCTGATGAATTTATTTTCTGCTTCATTGACTCAGTCTTCAGTCTGCAGGGCCCATTACCTTGTTATAAAGGAAATTAGATAGACAAATTACTCTTGACAATTTCTGCTGCTACTTCTTACTCCTTGCTTTGCTATCCTCATAGGATGCACAGAGACAGAGTGGGATATCTCTTATTTGGACTTTCTTTTGCCAAAACCTCATTCTTTTTCCTAGGTCAAAAGCAAAAATAAATTTTGCTTAAGATATGTAGGTTACAGCTATATGGATTACTTTATACTTCCTCTAATTTTCATTTTCAAGCCAGTGGACTTTTCTTCACCATAATTATTTTTTAGCTTCTAGATAAAAACTGCTAAATTATTGCATAGATGTTGCTATATTCTGTAAAGATAGATATGAGACCATAGTTTTTTGTATTCCGATTAGGCTGCCTAGCAAAAATGGTGTTTGAGCCTCATTGGAATATAAATAATATAGCTGAAAAGAAATATGAACAGTGTCTTTCCATGTCAGTCACCAGAGTGAGGAATAAAATGTTGTTTGATCATTTTCATAATCACATTTGTTTCATACTGGAAGGATAAAAATGGAATTTATTTTTCTACCTCTAATAAATATATTGTTTTTAAAAAATAGGAAGATCTTTAGTGGCATCTGCTATGGCTTTTTGTATTTGAAAAAAAAAAAGAAAATGATACTGTAAAAAACTGTTGGACCATAACAGATTGGTGAAATTGGAAATACGCACATGATCCACCCCTTGTCTGTCTCAGGCACTTTGCATTTGTTTGTTATGCTAGTTGGCTGCAGCAGCATGAAAAAAGTCATTAGCTTTGATCATGACGTACCAGACAAGATTGTGTCACTTGCTTCAATAGAGAAAGGAGGTGACTAACATGGCCACTGCATCTTCTCATCCATCCTTCGACTTCCATTTCACAGTTCAGCGTGCTGAAAAATACAGCTTGCAGCAACTGTCCTAGCAGTTGCAGAATAGGCAAGTTGGGAATCTCAAGGCATACTGTAAACAGTACAACATTCCTAGGTTTAGTTCTGACTGAAGGGTGTTGTACAGGGATGCCAAACCCCACACCAGAAGTAACAATGAAACAACAGATTATTCACCAGTTACTTCTGACACAGCCTTCTCGCAACACAACCACTTTCATAGCTCAAATATATTTCTCATTCAGAGACAATGTTAGGCCTTCAGAATCCCCCTGTTTAGTGTTGTCTAGATAGTTACCTGACTTTTAGACACCTATTATTGCTAGTTTAGATGAGGAGCTGATAACATTCTTAGTTGGCTGAGTACAATTTGCTAATTTTGATTCTTGTAAAAGGGTGGATACACAGCCTCTAACACCATGCTGACTGGTGAGGAATTTCAAAAAAGTCAGTAATGCTCATTTTAAATTTTTGAATAATTTTTAATTCCCTGAATATCCAGTTACATGTCTATGCAGCTTTCTTGACACATTTCCACCAGGTCTGTATGCTTTAGTTGAGTATATGGCATGACAACATACAGGTAAAAAAAATTAATCATAGGTGAAAATATTATTTTAGTATATGATGCCATGAATTTCATTAAACATAATGTATTCCTACAACTACATTCATGAGAGAGTTTCTGAGGTGCTCCAGTAAAACCAAAAGATTTTAGGCGATTAACACCCACCCACCCACCACTTTGTTTTTCAAAAAACTTGAAGTGCTGCTAATTCTCCTGGCTAAGTCAAAACTGAGCAAGTGAGAAGGGTATGAGCACTTAACGTTTTCTCCTCAGTCTGAATGGCCTCATTCAGACACAGCTCTGCAATATGTGTGCAGGAGCAAGTGCTGGGCACATGCCAGCACTGAACACAGCAAGGCTGAGTCTCTCCAGGGCTCGCTATGTGGGAGCTCACTCTGCCCCTATTGAAGTTGTGGTGAAAACATGAAGAAGATTGTGCATTTCCTGAGTTCACAGTCAGAACAACCACGATTTCTGAGGTCACCAAAACAGCTCAAAATGGCACAGATCTTCCTTGCCCAACAGACTTCTGAGTCTCAAATCCACCCCTCGCTGGGGACAATACGTATGTATTTTTACACTGTCTCTACATTGTCTCAGGAGGTTTCTGCAATTCAGAGATGCCCAAGGCCCACCTCTGCATGTTCACACCATCCTCAGAGCTCTGAGTTTGGCCTGCCCAGCAATCCCACCTGATACCGCAGCAGTTGGTGCCGGTTGGGACTGGGCTAGGTGTCAACCTCAGCTGTCCTTGCTGCCAGTAATGACCATTGCAGCAGCAGAAAGCTGCTCAAAGGTGACGAGCCATGTGCACACAGAGCTGCTCTACACTGTAGAAAAGAACATGCTTTAGTATAAAGCACTGGGCATAGCTGATGGTTTCCTTCACACATAAAAGTATCTCCAGGAGCATGCCAGGGAGTGAGCAGTGTGGACTCATCACTTGCCCTTTTAGCTCAGTCCTAACACTTTCCTTCTAACACCATGGCTATAGCCACCACTGACTTCAGTGGATCTTGACTGATTCTGGTGTTTCTCAACATAGTTATTTTCTCCTTTCTTTCATTATCGTTTTGTCTAGTTGCATATTGCAAAGTTAAATGGGGAGCTTGTTTATGTCAACACTGTTATTAATGGATCGACTGTGCCATTCAGCATGCTATCATGACATAAATTACATATTTCTAGACAAATACCAAGTTTTGCAGAAAACCACATAACTCATCAGTATATCCATCATTCTGGGATGACCATTTTTTGTTGCATAGCTTCAATAAAATTGTAACGCTAGTCTTTTCATTCAAGAGCAAAAATTAGCTGAAGGAGAAAATAACACCTTCTGTTCTGTCAATTAAAGATTAAATTTAAAATATTGAATTATAAAGTTAAATATCCTTAGAAGAACTTAATCGGTCTCGAATGCTCTTGAAATTGGAAAAGACCCTCCAACACTTGGACTGACCCAGAACCCTGATATCAGTTTGCCGTTGTGAGTTTGATCTTCCAGTTCATTTTAACTTGTTTGTTGTTTTAGTTTTACTGAGCTTACCTGAATGTAGAAATAGATGATATGAAAAGCAGAATTATCACTCCTCTTTCTTTTTTGTTTGTGTCTGTTTTCTTTGTTGCTAGACAACACATAATTTTTAGTTGATTTCCCATAATTTAAAAAATACCACTATAGTAGAGTAGATGATATTAGAGAAAGAAAATAACATACTGTCTCTTTTATCCTAATAATGGGAAGGTATTTGTCTGGATAAGGTCACAGTTGCTTCTAAGTATAAATTACTTAATTGTTTTCAGTAGGGCTGTTCTGAGCTCCAGGACTAGGCAATCTAAATCTAAAACAGAACTCTCCGTCTTCAAAAGAATGCTCTGGGGACAATCTTTGCAGGATATAGGAACTGCTAGGTCACCAGGGGTGGGACAGCTTGGTTTTTATTAACACTTCTTATGCTGTTTTTTTAGAGAACATAGATAATAATGAAACATCATTTTACTGACATTGTTTTCTATTGCCCTATATTTTGAATTCTCTGCGTTGTTTAGGCAGAGAAGAGGCCACTGCCAAAACAAAGCCAGTCTTCACAGTGGCTGAATACACAAGTTCCAAGCATTGTCTGGGAGATGTTTAATAGCGGCCTGGTTTTTAAAATTAAAAAAAAAACAAACCAAAAAACAACCCCCCTTTTTTTTTCTATCTATGTTATCTGTGATATCAGTAAATTTATTAGGTATGTATTCCAGCCTCATGCAGCCGTAACCATGTTGCTGTGCACTCACAGGGTAGCTCCATCTTCCCGGATAAAAATAAATTTCATTCCGTCAAAGTTTGTATTTGCCTTGAATATGGACGGACAAGCCTGTGTGCACGGCTTTGCAAAGAGCTCTCCCTCTGCATAAACACTCTCTCGCAAAGCTAAAGCTGGAGACCAGTTCAGTCAAGATATGTACCAGTTTAACAACAAATTGTACTCAGGATGTTTTTTTAATTGACATATCTATGGACAGCCTAACCCCTACTTTAATCTGGCTTGTATCGACTAGTAAACCCACAACTTCTGTAGGAAGACAAGCCCCGGTCCTACCCAAATCGTGTGTCCACGCAGGAGTTTATAGAAAACTATGTAGCAGGCTGCATTAGTTACAGTGCAATCAAGGATTCACTGGGAGGAAAGGAAAGGACTTGTCCTTATGTGAACTGTGCATAAGATGCCTTTAATTCCTCGTGGGGGCTTTTGTGGTGACATAAACTGAGAGAATGTTAGAGACAGAATTACAACATAGATTTATGTAAGTTTTAAGAATACATCTGAAATTATTAATCAATCATTTTTTAAAAATATTCCTCTTATTATCCAAATGCATGCTACAGTCCTAAGATGAGCAAATGCCAACATCGAAGAGTAAATTTAGCCTGTGCCACTATGCAGTTTTCCAAAACACAAAAAACAAGGGGCGGGGGGTGGGGGGGTGGATTTGTTGATGCTTTGGGGGTCTGTGGGTTTTTTCATATCTTCCTCTGGGGTAAAAAAAAAAAAAAAAAAAAAAAAGAGGAGGGAGCAACATATTTGCCAAAAAAGAAGNAAAAAAGAGAGACCTTGCTTAGGACCTTTTTTCCAGGGCAAGCAGAACACATACACAAAGCTACACCTGCAAGCACAGAATGCTATATACCCTACATCGCCTCAGTGCCATTCTGTCCAGCTCCAGTGTAAGAGGGCCTGTTGAACACTCTTTCACGGGGCATGTAGGGAAAGCAGAAACATAAATAAATATTTGAATAAATATTCGAAGCCCCACTGCTTAGCACTGATTTTCAAGTAGCTTACTTCCAAATGCTCGTTAAGTGTTTACGTTATGATGTTTTACTTTCTTTCCTCGTCTCTGTCTTGAATCATGCTCTGCCTTTCCCCCCCTGCCTCCAGTTATTTGGACCTCACATCCCGCCAGCTTGGGGTTTTTGTTTTGGAAACATCATAGTAAACTTGAATGTGGGATCTTCTATGACTTCACTTTATTATGCTTTTTGTTGCTCAACAATAATATAAATCTTTCTGGCTTTACATTTTGATCTCAATTGTTTAATCTTCTGTGTGTTTACATTGGACATCAGCATGGCTGCAATCCTTAGCGGGCAATCCCATTCCTTCAGCCTATTTTGTATAAAACATGTGATGTTAGAAAGGTTTGTTAGTGTATACAACAACGCGACAGCTAGGATGCCATCTATGGTTTTTGCTGTGGCTCATTATCCTATACAGTAGCTACGAACTGATAAATGCTGTTTCAGTGCCCCAAAGTGCATCTTCAGCACAGTGCAAGGCATTTATACATGTGCAACTGCTGTTATTATCAGCAGGATATGCATCTACTGCGTGATTCACTCTTGGCATGAGACATTAACCGTGGATTTATAGCTGCACTGCAAAAGAGCAAGGATTTCTCTATAGGTGCTGCTGAATATATACAGGGATATCTCTTTTTTTTTTTTTTTTGCCAAGCTCCACAGTAGAAAAGTTCGCTAATATCCTGTATGTTTTGATGTACAGTTTCACGAGCAAAAAAGGAATAATGTATGGCTGAAATGCCTCACCAACACTGAATGGCTCTGAAAAGCTGCAGCTGAATATAAATAAAGAGCAGCCCACCACCCTGTGCCAGCTACTACTTAGTTGGGAAACTATGCAGTCATTAAACAATGAAATTAAACACATGGGACCTGGTACATTTAAATATTTAAATGCCACTTTTCATAACAAATCATACTAATGCATAACTGTGAGTCTGACCTTGCTCAAGGATGGCTTATAGCACTGCAAGCAAGTCAGCTAACATTATGCATTCCTCTGTATCTTCAGCTAAGATCTGTACTCTAACATAAAAGCAGGGCTGCCTACATGAGATCTTTATTCTGAACACCTTTTTCATGTTTATTTATCGGGGCTGTCACTGTCATTTTTAACTGAAAGGAGTCTGCTTTCATGTATGCATAAACCTGAAGCAAATCCACTGACTTCAGTAGCACTACAGGAAAATACAAGTCTGTTTTCCTGATGGCTGTTACTTAAAGGTTTCCTCATAGCATTTTAACTTCTACTTACATTACCTTGTTGAATAACCCCTTAGCTTTCTTCAGTATAGTCACCTACCCCCATCATCTGCCATTCAGGTAAACTTCACGGTGGAAGGTCCACTCGGATGTCCTTCAGGAAAGAGGGTTATGGGTAGGAGGAAACACATAACAGCCATGTAAAAAGACAAATACTGTGGTATGTTTCCAGCAGCAGTTCCTACTCCAGCAGGGGAGGAGGGACTGCAGGAGTCTGTTCAGACATGCTGAGCAATAGTTCTCAATTTTTAAGTTATTTTAGTTATGTCAGCAAAGAGCTGGTTATAAAATGTCTCCTCCTTGTTTCCATGTCAAAACAGTATTATAAGATGCATGTAAATACATTAAGTGCTTTCCTGATATTGATATCCCTTGAAAGCAATTGAATGACAGTAACGGTATCATGCAGTCACTGACAGGGTAACATGCTACTTTCTGTTTACAGCATGTCTACGGGAGAAAAAGAAGTGCCTTGTTAACAGCTAAGCTCACTTAACCAACAGGTTAAAACAGCAAGAAAAGCAAGGTAACTCGGAGTCTGACTCTGAATAATAGCTCCGGTTCAAATTGGCAAATTTTCCACAGATCTCAACTTCAGGTGCTAAGCAGAGCTAAATCAGACTTGCACTGTCACAGCCTTAGCCAGGGATTTGAGTAGCAGGAGGGGGTGGGAAACAGCCCAGTCTGGGGTTGTGCTGCGCTAAAGGTCACTCTGCCTCGCACAGGCAGCCTACAGCAATGTGAATTCCTGAGTCAGGATGGTCAGGAAATGATTTTTTAGCTGAAACTACCTTTGAAACCATGTTTGGGGAAAAAAAAAAAAAATTAATAAAAATGGATCGTTCTCACAGAAGTCACTTACCATCGGGGCATTTTCTCTTGGAGGGAATTTATCTTGATGGAAGTTTTTTAACCAGCTTTAATCCTAAAAGCACGGTATCTGTGGAACAGACATGCAGTGGCCCTTGGGGATCATTATTATAGCCCCACCCTGACACCTGCACATCTTCTATTTGTTCAGATTTTGCCCCAGGGAAAACATTTGCCCCTACATGCAAACCTAAGAGTTTAAAAGGATTTTCTACCAGATGTTCTGTCTCACAATTCCAACTTTACTTTTGAAATCTGTCAAACTACATGCTAAGCGCATGCTTATGCCTACTGCTACAAGGCCTACTCCCATTTCAGCTCTATCATCATGAAGTTATTCTTGTGCGGTGCTTGTGTGTCCATCCGTCATCCATCCATCCATCCATCCATCCATCCATCCATCCATCCATCCATCCATCCATCCTGTATCTTTTCCCTTTCATAAGATAAATACATAGAAGCATCTTTTCCCTTTCTGTTCACATCAACATGAGAAGTATTATTCACATAGGAGGATAATACAGCATTAGAGGTGGCTAAGTTAGAAATAATTTTCAGTTCAAACTGGTGCATGTTATATAAAATTTCTTCAGGGCCTTTCTATATCTGAAAGGCAAGGTTCTTTTAGCCACCAATGCAAGAAGTTTTTTATTCCTTTGGTTTCTTAAAATCACTCTAATCATGTACCAAAACATTGCTCTACCCATTCAGCAATTAATTTATTTTCTGGTTTATGATTTTAAAAGAGCCAATACTTCTTTGCCTTTATCCACATGCACTATAAAATGTATTTGTCCTCTTTGACTATTTCTGATTGATTTATTTATCCATTCCATAGGTTCTTAACAGTGGTGTTAGAGCAATGTGGTACCTTTAACCTTTCATAAAGTTGTTCCTGTAATGGTATAGAAAAAGAAATGGCATAATTAGCCCCTAAAGAGCAGGACAAAGAGATGCATCATGGACATCACATGGTGGCACTGACAGCAGAGGCACGGGCTGTTGGGCAGCAAGAGTGGTGAGGACACAGGTCAGTGTGGCTCAGGCTGGGGTCCTCCCACCCCTGGGCTGAAAGGCCATGTTCAAAACTCATTTTGTGATGCTCTGGACAGAAGTCTGAATAATTTGTGGCTCTGTCTCTCAAACAAGATACTAACACAGGGTTTCTGGAAACTGAAGATTTCAGAGCATATTTTGGAAAGAAAAGGGAAATAACCCCAATGCTTTGTCCAACATCCTGGTCTTCAGCATAACTAGTGTCAAAAGAGAGTGTGATTAAAGTTAAGTGCATAATGGCTGCCACATTTGCCTCTGCAAGCAGGTCTCCTGCAAACTGACTTTTTACTCCCCTCTGGTTTTGGTTAAAAGTCACAAACTTTCCTTAACTGCAGGACAACCATTGTAAAATATGTTGGTGCTCTAATGTTTTAAAAGGATTATCTTGACTTTTGAATGTGTTTTCACTGCCAATTTTAAATGGATGAATTTTAAATTCTTTCAGAAGATTTCCGTTCCTCTTAAAGACTGTGGCCTGAACTTACTCTCTTTAAACTCAACACTGCTGCTCTGATAATCCCTGTAAAGACGGATAGTACTTACTACTCAAAGATGCAAATTTTGAGTGAAATAAAAAGCTTTTCTTGTTCCTGTTGCCTTTAAAGTTGATGTAGCTAATGCTGGAGAAGCTTAAGTTGACAAGTTTAGTTTGATTTTCAGAATTATGCTCTCCCCAAAAACATGTGGTTAGGCAATCACTACAGTTTTGCTAACACATTCTTAAGCACATAGGACTCAGATCATGGCTCAGACAGTTCCCGGGCTGATCACATCTGCTTCGAACTGAGCACACTGAGACATTGCACTAGAAGCAAACGTTGCAATAGAAAATTACCTTAAGCCATATAAAAATTTGCTGTTCCACATGGTGAAGTTGGATTGCAGCAACCATTCTGGGCAGCCAGCAGAAGCTGTACAGCTCCTGGCTGGGGACAAGAACACTTTCTGAGATGCCTACCAGCCTTGCCCTTGCAGGAATTAAACCTCTAAGTAGGAAATGAATCATTAAAATGGCAGAAAATTGCACTCCTAAAATGTAAGAAGTGCAGAGGTGAAATATATCCACCTCAGAAACATGGCCTTAACTCTGCCCTGAGGCCTACGAGGCCAACGCTGCGTGTATGAGCAAGCTGCAGTTGCAGATGTACTTTGGAGAGGAAACATATGGATAGTGTAGTAAAGTACTTGTTTTAATGACGCCTTTTTGCTATGGCACAGCTCAGGTTTTCAGACACAGCAATCAGGAGCTACGAAGAGTTGGTTAATTTGCAAATACTCAGGGTGATGTCGGCGTGGGTACATTTACCCACCGGGGTTACTACTGGCACGCAGCTGCCAGCACCATAGTTTGGATAGACGGGATAAACAGGCAGTGCTTTTGCCTGTGGTGGCCTTCGCTGGGGAACCCTGCAGCGTGACATACCCCTGCATTCCTCACTGCACTGCCTGCCATGGTACAGCCCTGGGAGGCAGCTTAGCCCTGTACTGTGAGTCCAAAATCCCTTTCTTAGGCTTGTGATAGGATTCATGGGGATAGGTTCTTACATACCAGACTATACTTCCTATAATTTTCTCTTCTTCTGCCTTTCATTTCAATATTCTCTATGATATAATTTTTTTCCTGTCAAGGCTAGAACAAGAGGAAACAGCCTCAAATTGTGCCAGGGGAGGTGTAGATTGGATGTTAGGAAAAATTTCTTCACCGAAAGAGTTATCAATCATTGGAACAATCTGCCCAGGGAGGTGGTTGAGTCACCATCCCTGGAGGCATTTAAAAGATGCATACGTGTGGTGCTTAGCGATGCGGTTTACCGGTTGGACTTGGACTTTGCAGTGCCAGGTTAACGGTTGGACTTGGTGATCTAAAAAATCATTTCCAACACAAACGACTCTACGTTTCATTCCTTTCATTAATTGGCATAGAAATACAGATGGGATGCATGTCAATAGATGTTTTGGTATTACAGATATACAGCATCAGTTTGTTTTGGTTTTTTTTTTATTCTTATTTGCAGAACTTGTGTGATTACTAAAATGACTCACTGTAAAGCAGTGAGAATAACTGGAGTGGACAATAAATTAGTTCCTGAATGTTACTGGTATTGAAGTAGCACTTAGTAAGGTAAAGCTACAGGGATTGCAAAACAATGAGAAGTGAATCTGAATGCCTGGACATTGACCAGGAAGAGACTCTTGGAGAGTTCAGCCCCAGCCCTCCAGCCTGTCAGTGAATGACAAGAACTTTGATGGAGTAAAAACGGATGACACTTAGATTCTTGAAGACTATTTGTTTTTTCAGCAACCATGTGGAAGCTGGAAGATCTAAGACTTGTCATCCAAGACTGCAAAGCTACTAAGGCTGCATGGTATTGTGACTGTGGGCAATATAGGAACAGAGGAGTACAATGTGATTTTCCTCCCAAACTGTGCTTTAGAGGGAAGTTATATCCCAAATTCACCACCCATAACTTTCTCTTTACTTTGGCAATGAAAGAAAAAGAGCTAATTTGGCAGAATTGTGAAAATGTCATTGGATCATTGGGGACATATCATTGCTGTGAACACAAGTGACTGGGGAGGTCCATGATAACTCCTCTTGATGAAAGGATATCTTTTTTTAAGGTTTTTGCAAGCCCAAGAGGGGATATCTTCCTAGGTTGGCACATTCACATTAGTGTTGCTGCCTGACTATCATCTTCCTGAGGAATCACCTATTTTTCTTATACATGACAGAGCCACTGGGATGCAAAGAAGGATGTAAGCACTGGATGAACATTATGCATCACTATGCAAAATGACTGTTTAATGTTCATTAGTTTGTTTAATGTAGACTAATGCTGGAAACGCCTCATAATTAGACCGTGACTAAGTAAGCCAAAAATTGTTGTTATGATATTTGAATGCTACTTTTTCCAGCGTATTTGTAAAGCAAAAAGGAAAATGTTACCAGAAAAATGGGTAGGGACAGAAATACCTCCACTGATTTTGAACTGACAGACACAAAGACAATTACCAGAGCAGACTGTGGAGATGTGCACCTGAAGGAGGCCTTAAGGGCATACTTTGACACTATGTCACAATCACAGGAATATCTGCTTTGTGCTAATTTATGTCATTGTAGTTGTCTTGCATATAGACTTTAAATGAACTGCTGGTTTTAAATGAATATGTCCACTTTGAAAGCCAAAGTAAATCATAATTTACATAAGAAATAACAGGAAACAGATATTTCTGAGAAGATATAAGCTGTGAGCAAAAAGAGTTTAAAGTACTGACCACTCTTATATGAGACAAAGATTAGTCTGCACTGTGGTCAGGTGAAAAGACCTGGCCTGGCCATAATATGTTATCATGAGGCAGAAGATGGCTGTGACCAAGACCACAAAACCATCCAGTACCTGAAGGCAACTAAATTTTAGCATTTTCTCAATCCTAATGGTTTGTAATAACACTCTGTTAGTATTTGAAGGGATGCAAAACGTTTTTTATGCTTCCTGAACAACATTCTAGTTCTGCTCTCTCTTGAAAAGATGCACTCTTCATGCCTTAGTCTCTTCACACTCTATACCAAGTTAGAATTCATGTCTTCCTTTTTTCTGTTTCTTGTTTCTTCTGAGTAGATTTCTATACTTGCTTTTCAAGTATAGCACAGGAAGGCCACTGAAGTATCTGACAAAATTTCAAATGAGAAAACTCTTTAAAGTTTTCCATAAAGATATTATTAGAAGTATTTAATTTGCTTTAGGTGTCTCGTTCAGCAAATCCCAGTGTAATGAATATACGAAGGACGTGACCAATGGACTGCTGGATGTCAACAATGATGAGATTACTGACTATACTTGGGATTTTGACTGATATTTGGCTTGTCAGGATGCCAAAGGCTCAGTGGAACAAACTGGATTGGATCAAGGACCTGTGCTATGAGATATTTCACAGTGATAATTCTGCCAGATTTCATCATTATTCCTGAGGTTGTTCTGCAGCCAACTTGCAAACTTAGAGTCCCTTTTTTTTTTTTTTTGGTGTTAGATCTGCACAAAGTCATAACTTTATGCTTTTATTTTGCTAAATGTTAACAGTCTTCATTATTATTCTGACAACATCTTCTAAAATATGCCAATCTTTACTCATCACCATACCACAGTAACTATAGTTGTGCATGCAAACAGGCTGCTGACAATCAAATTGACAAGATATCTTTCTGCTTCTACTGTTTGCAGTCTACAGCCTACAGACATTGGTACATTAATTCCTTCTATCAGGAAACCTGTCTTCATTCCTCAGTTTATATAGCCACAGTTTAGGATCAGCCTCAAGGGTGTCTTTCCACCACACATCTCAGGGAGACATTTTTCCTTTCTCTAGGTCCCCAAATGCCTGAGAGTGAGAGAGCTGGCTTATGAAACATGGAAAGGCAGAGTCTACCTCATGTCGCAGTTCAGTGGAGTGGCCAGGCTGGAAGGCATCAGAGGGGTGAGCAGGAAGAGTGACTATGTCTGGCTTTCAGGACAAATACAAAGTCCACACCAGTTATCAGCAAAGACATACCAAAGCAATAGCAAGTCTTGCAACCTTCTTTTAGTCCTCAGTGTTCAGTCAAGACAGACTTAATCCACAAACTTGTCTGAAATAGTTTCTAAAATTTAAATCTGTGGAAGCCAGCTCAAATAATGGGGCCTTTGGTTTTTAGTTATCTTCTTCATTTCTGATTATGGAACAGCAATGGCTGAATCATTTTGAGTCACTATTGACATAACTCTGTGAAAGCACTTGAGGCGTCTGTACTAGAGGCATATACAATGCCTCCTCAGTCATAGTTTCTTTTTAAATAATTGGTTTTCAGCCAAGGACTTTTTCCTTAACAGATCTCTCTGAAATGCAACTTGTCTTTGGAATGCTGGAAAGATTTCATTACACTCAAGACACCAAAAATAATTCTCTAGCTCTTTATGAAGAGAAACATCCAAATCTCTGCAGTGAATAAGCACCTCCATGGACTATAATCTAAAGCAGGATCTTCCTCTACTGCTAGTTAGTATAGTATTAATATTTTAAAAGCTTTAGGAGACTAACTACCAGTAAGAAGAGGTATTCTATCACACCTCCCTTGAACACCTCATATATATTACCTAAGGAAAATGTGGTAAAGAAAACTAGCCTGTGAATCATTTTATAGCATTCCCACTTCCTCTAAATGCTCCTCAAATTATACTCATTAGGTGGATGCTCTTTCTAAATAAACTTTGCAAGTCTGGATGATCTTAGTTTACACCTGATTTTCTAAAACCTCAGAAATTTTACATGCTCTATACTAATTCAAATTATTTTAAAATTAACCTTATTTGCATGTCTTCCACTGTACTTTTGTTACTCTTCTGCCTGTTGAAGTTCTCAGCAAACTCAATTATTATTTTTTTTTAAACTAGAGCTTTGGAGAGAGTAGATTTTAACCTGAATTTAACCTGAATTAACCTCTCTTCCCAAGGATTTACACCCCATGACAGCTTTCATAAAGCAGTTATCAAATGTTAGAGGGACTGCACAAGGACAAGGTGTTTTTATTATTTACATTCAAAATGCAAAGTTATAGGAAAATAACTTCTATTAGTAGCCAAGTTAAATATCCTCTTTTAAATCATTCAACATTACAGCATTAACACATACTTTTGTTGCCAGAGCTCTCTGTTCTGAGCTGGAAGAATCTATTTAAAGTGAGCTGGAGATTAATGCTTTCATTGTCAGTTGGAAAAGTTCACATGTTGGGACAGCAGCAAATTGTTCTGAAACACTAAAGATGTAAGAAGATTGAGGGTGATTTGTTAGGGGCATAATTAATGAAATACAAGGTTTTAGATTATTCTCATTCACATATTCACAGTAGCTTCTGTATGGTCTTATTTGCTTCTAAAATACGAAAATAAGCATCTACCTTCAGTTCTTTAAGAGAGAAGTGAATTCTTCCTGCATGTAAGACCCAGAATAGCTGGTTCATATCCACTATACAAAATGAATGTCACATAACAAAATAGAGTGTAAAACTGCAATTCTTCAGTTGTTTTCCATTGTTCTCAACACACACTTTAGCAGTGCTGAAATGGCAGCATGATGTAGTTCATCGCCTAGATCTGCACTAATATTATGTGCATTTTAATTAAAGACAGTGGTCCTGATCCTGCTGAGGATTCAGTCATTGATTTACAGCAGAGCAGGAACAGTCACAGTCTTCAGTATCCAGAAGCCACATCTCCAGCAGGGTTTTTGTTCAGAGTAGCAGTGTTTGAAGTGAATCCTCTGATTACCCCCACTCACTGCGTGTTGGCTTGGTTTGCAGAGTGGGTTTGGTGCATACAAAAGATATTATTTCTGGGGCAAATGAAACCGTAACTTTCACTCCAGAAGTGTATCTGCTGCACTGAAAGCCTAATCAGGGCAGAAGAATTTTGAACATCATCTATGGTAGGCACCACCCACAATATAAAAATAGAACTAGGTAAGCATCACAGTAAATCTGATCAAAGGCATGATGCTCATACATACAGAATGCAGGACTCGATTCCAGTCATTTCCTGCTGTCAATCTGCTCCTATTGCATTGAATTTCTTGTTGATGTGACCATGATGCTAACATACAGTAGCATGCATTTGACTACTGAGTGCTGAATGGTGACTCAGGTTCTGCAACGACACACATTTCCAAACCAGAGCTACAAAGCATGGGATCCACAGTGGAAATCCAAGAGCTGTAGCTGAAGTTGTGGTTCTCTGCAAGGTGAGTCTTTAGGTTCCACTTTCTTTGCTCATATGAGTTGCATACAGTCATTAAGACTCTTTACTGGCAAAGATGTACTTGAGAGAGCAGTCTTCTCAGACTCTACAGTCACTGGAAAGAGAAAGACCTCTCCAGAGGGCATCTCTGATCATCTAACTCTGACAACCAAACTCAGACTGTAGAAACACTTTCTAAGACATAAAAACAAAGAATTGAGCCCAATGTCAATAGAATTAGGACCTATATAATGTAACAGTGTATTAAAATAACAAAGTAATGCATTATAATGCATTAAAAATATGGAAAATAAATTGTTTTTGTGTGGCATGACATTGAAAATAATCACAGTTATATCATGAGAAACTCATGTGTTTCTTTAATCTAATGCAATAGAATTTTAGGTGGTAGAACCAGAGGAAAATAATCTTAAAGCTTTACAAAATTTTCCTTTTGAAACTACTTGATAAACAGCGAACAGAAGAGCACCTGCTTCAAAAGGCAAAGACCTGCCAAACCCTCCAGCTAGAGCAAGGTTAATACATGATTCCAGTCTGTTTAGTGGGAAATGATAAAGTCATTTGAAAAACAAAGAACTGGAAACCTCATATTTCCTTTGGATACATAGCCTAAATATAACATAAGACACAACATTCCCTTTCTCATTTTCTTGTTTGATGTGCAAGAAATATGAAAATTATTTTAAACTGTTGCACTCTACCCCCCCCCACCCCTCCCCCCAAGATAAATTAAGATCACTGTCAGCAAATCCAGAACATACTGTGAGTGCATTTTACAACCGTGAGTGCAATTTCCAGGCACTGGAAGGAGAAAATTCTTTTTGAAGAAGGTATCTGACAGATACCTTCCACAAAGATGGAAACAAGCAATCAGCAAAGATTTTCTTTTATTTAGGATTTCTCATGGAAATTTATAGTTATGTAAGAACATCTCATCCTGAAAACCCCATCTCACTGCTGATGATAATTCCTTTTATTAATAGTTTATAAGTCTAAAGGTAAGCTGAGGATGAACTGGTGCACTGCCTAAACAGCAAAGGCCAAAAGCTTTTTGTTTTTGAAGGGCCAAAAGCTGGCCAAGTGTCAAATGGCACGTTGGTGGAAGCCCAGCTTCTCACAAGTATATGCAGCTTTCCAGCTAGAAGCAGATGCACCAAGGGAAAAAAAGACTCGCATCCAGTTCTGTTACGCTGCATGAGAGCAATGGTACTACAGATGTAGTTTTGTTGTCTCTCTTCAGTTAGATGAACATAAATACCGTCATTTATATAGCATTTATCTCCTGGCAGTCATTTCACAATGCAAAGATGTGTGCACCTCTGAAGCAAAATGTTTTATTATAATTACTGACACACATGCCAGAAAGCTAACCCGTCTTCTTACACCACCTTCAGCCTACGGGTACTGAAATACCCAGTTCCACTGTTTATTACATCCTTTCATCCCCTCAAAAATTAAGGCTTCTGCTTATATTGAAGTAGAGGCCTTAATAAGTATATGCTTATTTAATATGTGTACATGTAAGCATACACATACCTACCAGGCCTTAGAGGTTTCAGTGGGACTGATTACATGATTGCACCTCATTACATTGATTAATATTGTGTGGTAACAAATGTTCCACAGATTTCTCTACAGTTCTGCTCTAACTTCATTAAAATTAAAAAATGCAGTCCTTTCTAGGCATGGCTGTGCAATGACTAGCTAAAGAAGATGACTCTTCCCTCAAGCAGCCAGCCATTGGGTGCTGTGCCATCAGAAAGTGGACCCAGCTTCCAAAACAGGTGTTATAGCCAGAAGACAGGTGCCATTAGCTGCTGGTAGATAGGTACGTGCACAAAAGATGTCCTGAGAACAAGCACAGTGGCTTGAGCTCTGTTCTAGGCTTGGTGTCTGTGGTTGTCCTTGGTTTATCATTCAGGATCCAGTTCATGTCTACTGCCTGGTCAGCCATGGTTCCGGCTCAAGACACATGTCCTTGCCACTGCTCTGTCTCCAGGACTCACCTCATGGATTGCACTCTGTGGTTTCCTGGCTACATTTGAAGTTTACCTGTGTTCTTGTCAAGGCTCCATGACTTCTTGGGACGAAACCCTACCTCCAACTATATGCTTGCCTTGCTCTGTTAGGCTGATGAGCATTCTGTGTCTCTGGTTCTTGATTGCAGGTTGTCTTAATTACATCACTTGGCTCCTGGCTCCACTCAGACTTCAGCCCAGGGCCTCACTATGAGGCTTGCAACACCCATGTGCCTTCATAACAGTATGGGTGCAGACAGGTGCAGACAGACAGCAGCTTGTTTTGCTAGTACTCCAACCTGGGCAGGAACAAGCTAACTTTGGTCTAGGAGCTGTACATGTACATTTCCTGAAAGGAAGAGCTCTTTTATGTCCAGACAAGATACACAGCAGCTTGGAGTGC
The DNA here is from genome assembly GCA_013399135.1 of Heliornis fulica. Taxonomy (NCBI): domain Eukaryota; kingdom Metazoa; phylum Chordata; class Aves; order Gruiformes; family Heliornithidae; genus Heliornis; species Heliornis fulica. The sequence goes on from VXBZ01002207.1 coordinate 381,266, forward strand.
AGACAAACTGAATCACCTCTGTCTACACTTGCTCAGTTAGGCATACTGTGAAAACATATTAGCTTTTAGGGTACAGAGAAAATTCAAATTCTAAATAGAGACAGAATGTGTAGATGCCTCAAATATTTGCCCAGATGTTGAGCAGCATCCCTTGAGACACAGAGGTAGACAGAAATAGACTTTGTGGGTCAGAGAGATCCAAGGCTGAAAGATTTCAACTAAACTTCCCTCATTTAACAGCTGGTTTTAGGCTAACTGAGAGCATTATCTATGTTCATCATGCCATTCAGATGAGGCACGGAAACTGTATTTCACTGTATTCAGGTATCTATGAAATTCTAGGTTTCTCAAGCTACTGGTAGTGGCATACACAAAGCTCCATAAAGCCCAAGTGTAAACTAAGTCTAGATTTAAGTTAGACTACCAGAATTTTAAAGCTTAGGCTGAGTTTGTACCTAAGCCAGGCAGCACAAACCAAAGGAGGCCACACTACTCTGGAATCATTAAAGCAAATACTGAAACTAAATTGTGCTTATTTTATGACAATTTCAAAAACAAATGAAACATTTATTAACTTTCAAATTGTTTCTAATACCCTTGTGGTATTAGGTCTCACTGGGACCGCTCACAGGTACTGTGCAAAGAGAGCAACAGTGGCAAGATCTGACCATAAAGGCCTTCAGGCACATGATAGAGACAGAGACATTTGTGCTTTTGTTCCTAGGTAACTGCCTGGTTTTGTTTAACTGTGTTTTGATTATGGTATGGAGCTTGTTTAACACTGTATGGGCAAACGACAGGCTTTATGTTATATTTAGTGTTATCTCTACGCATGAGGACTGCGTGGGGTAATTGCTTCTCTGAGGCCTGATCCTCATCCCCATACTGTGGGAGCATTATATAACAGGGGAATGCTATTCCAGATTGCAGGCTGTAATATGCTTGACCTGAATAAAAAGTCAGGCTGGAAGTCATCTGCGTGTTGTATAACATAAGTTAACACATAATTAAATTTCAGATTTTGGAATTTATGCTGGAAATCATTTACTTTAGTAAATCCAGAGGGGTTCAGTGAGATATTTATTAGTAGGGGCTAATACAAACTCACTAAAACAAGTAGGAGTTTCTAAATTGAGCCTTGACTGTTTAAAATAAAGTGTTTAAGGTGACCTGTGATTGTGTCAGCTATACAATTATGCTTCTAGAGAAAACTGTCGTTAAAACTACCACATATATTTTGGGTATTAAATACAAGAAATGCATTTTCCTTTGCACTGCAGAAAAGCTGTGTTGGGTGACAGTGACTGTACGCAGGATGTGGTTACAGGATATTCCTGCTTTCTGCAGGGAGCTGCCTGGTGTCTTTTGAAAATATCTTTTGACATATGGGATGCAGGAAAGCAGTGAGAGATTTTGAATTTTAAGTATAGATTAGCTAATTTTTACAGAAAGAAGACATTGATGTGGTACTTTACTATTTTTTTAAAACCGATTCCTTTTCTGTAGTAGTTGGTCCTCTTCTCCAATCTTATCTAAAAGCAAAGTGATGAGAGAGTAGGGCTAGACCCTTCTCCTTTTGAAGGAATCGTTTGCCATTTCTATTCCTGAGAGTAACACTGTTATTTTATCAAGGTCATAAGATATTGCATTATTCACAATTTTAAAAAATATACAAAACTTAAGTTTTCTAAATATAGGAGTCCACAGGCCTGTAACACAGGCACAGGAATCTCTCCAGCGTTTTCTAGCACATGAGTGTTTGTGTTTTTTTCTCAGCACTCCTCAACCAAAATCTCCACTGTAAAAGATGCAGCAACACTGGGTGCTTTACCTCCAATAGAATTTTCTATCTTTATTAAGGCTTTAATTTAAGTATTTTAAATCTTAAACTGTGAACACTGGGAGTGGAAAGATTCTAATTAATTTGATCAAAATTCTTTACTTAACTCTTGAGGTTTAAATACAAACTGAGGTCAGAAATGCCACATTAAGCACTTCGAGTTATATATCCCATGTAAAATCAAAATTCAAATGCGAAGCCAAAACTGTTCCAACTTCCTATTATTAGTTATTCTACCTGTCAGCCCACGGTCCTACATAATCATAGAATCATAGAATAATTAGAGTTGGAAGGGACTCCCAGAGATCATCTAGTCCAACCCCCCTGCAAGAAGCAGGGACACCCCCAACTAGATCAGGTTGCTCAGGGCCTCATCCAACCTGGCCTTGAACATCTCCAGGGACGGGGCATCCACCACCTCCCTGGACAACCTGTTCCAGTGCTCCACCACTCTTACAGTAAAGAACTTTTTTCTAATATCCAATCTAAATCTCCCTCCCTCTATTTTGAAACCATTACCCCTTGTCCTGTCACAACAGGCCCTACTGAACAGCCTCTCCCCATCTTTCTTGTAGGCCCCCTTGAGGTACTGGAAGACTGCTATAAGGTCTCCCCAGAGCCTCCTCTTCCCCAGGCCAAACAGCCCCAACTCTCTCAGCCTGTCCTCATAGGAAAGGTGCTCCAGCCCCTTTATCATCTTTGTGGCCCTCCTCTGGACTCTCTCCAACTGGTCCA
>VXBZ01002207.1:393981-418642 GCA_013399135.1 Heliornis fulica
CGTTCACCCTCTTGCCTCCCTCGGGGGCACCGGGCCCTGGCCGTGCTGTCCGGGAGGCAGCCGGGAGTGCCGGACAGGTGCCCCCCGGCGGAGGGGCGGAGGCCGGCAGGTGAGGGAGGCTGACTTGCCTTGGGGGGCGCTTCCCCCGGCCGCCTCCTGCCCGGGCTCCTTGTAGCAGTTTCCTGCTTCCCCACACCCCCCTTCAGTCCCCGACTCCCCTTTTTCGCAGCACTTGAGCCGATTAAAACCCGCTCGCGTGTGCGGGCGGGAGTGTGGAGAGGGATCGCCTGTTCCCCTCGGGTTTCTAAGGGGAACCGGTGTTTAATTCCTAATATAGAAACGTGTATCGATAACAGGCTGCTTGCTTTCTTTAGCGATGGCTTCTGCCGCAGTGTGAAAGCTGAACTTTAAGGGGAGCGGGGCTCTTAAATTTGGGGTGGGATTTTTTCCCCTTCCGTGCGTTGGAGAGCAGTAAAAACCCTAATCCATATTGCTTTGTTCTGGTGTGATATGTGGGAGGGGTGTCGGTGCCGAGGGAGATAACTTTCACTCAGGGCAGGGGGGGAATGGAAGGGAAAGTGGCTGTGAAGTTTCCTCAAAATGGATGCTTTGTGCATGTTGAACTTCATAGCAGTCTGATTGGAATCTCAAAACGTTAGCCAAATAAGGAAAGGCTGTGGCAATCCGGAGATAATGCGGGTTTGCCTGAGTAGTGTTTCTTTCTCTAGAAGGCCAAAAAGCTTCCACACGATATTGGATTCACTGAATATCTGAAAAGCAAAAAAAAACCCAAAATAATTCTCAGACAGGCGAGCTTCTTGTTCTTGAATTTAGAAGTTGTTTGTTAGTTTGAAAAATAAATCGTAATGATTGTGAGATGTAGGTTGCTGAAGTAGAAATCTTCCCAGGATCATTAGGTGAAGTAATTAGGGCATTGTTGCTATACAGTGCTTTTCTTAAATTTGCCACCTCATCTTTGTTTAATGTATTTTATCCATCCTGTATGGATTTTTCTTTTTAATGATGTGAGGCTCGGCAAGCTGCCTCACAGCACTGAATAAAATCCCCTCCTGAACACAAGATGTAAGGTTGTACTGCTCTTTGCTCTGTTTCCTGTGTCGAAGTTGTCAGTTGCTTCCCTGTGAAGGGTATTGGTTTACTTCCAGTTGTGAACTGAACTGGAAGAATGAATGTGTGTTGTGGTTAAGCCTGTCAGCGTGCTGCTGCAGCACAGTTACTCAGCTGGCCTGATACTTCATAGCAAGGTTTTATGTATTTGCCCTTCTCTCATCGAGTTGTGATCGTTTCATGCTTCCAGGGAGCTGTATTAGAAGGCATACCTTAACTGGTTAGATTGTTGGGTCTGCAAGTTAGTGTGCTCCAGTGATTGGTAGGAAAGGATGACGTTGTGCTTAACTCTCCTTTTAGAATAAGATATAAATGGTGTTATCAGTCATCCTGAAGTCCAGATGGTGTTTTCAAGTTCTCTTTGATACTAATGAACAACAAAGTTTTTAAGATCATTCTGAGTTTATTCTCCCCTCCTATTTACCTTTTGTCAGCCTGCAGTTTAGAAGGGCAAAGTGTAAGGAAACAGAGGTGAAGATTTGCATCCCTGCTAAAACCCTTGCTCGTTCTCCCCTTTTGCTCTTCTAGTGATACCAGAGACTTTTCTGTTTTTGTTTGTTAAAAGTAAGATATCAGTTGTGAAGTTACTCTCTTGTGGCAGTCCAGTAAATGAAAGCTGCCTGTTGCTTTAAAAAAAAAACCAAAATGAAAACAAACAAAAAACCCACCCCAAAACCATAACTAATCACTGCCCCTGTCAAGTTTGAAATGGTTTCACTTCATTATTATCAACAAGTCTTTTCCTCAAATATGCTGCATAAAAGGTGCAAATCATACATAATGCAGTCTATAACGTGAGTTCATTTAATCAGATTTGTCTGTGGCATGGAATAAAGCTGTATCTGTTCTAAAGGAAACTCTTCAGACACTTGTCATTCTTCCTGACAGTTTTGACTGACTGATGTCAATTGCATTGAAGTCTGCGCTCTTGTGTTTAAGACTGTCAGGTTTGCTGTTGCTTTGTGGGGTTTTTTGGCTGGTTTCAGTTTTTTGTTGTTTGCATATCCAGTGTAAATTTTCCTGTGAAGCATTGAAGTCTCAGCAAAGATAAAATGACTTTTTGCATTTTTTGAAATGTTCTTTTGTCTTGTATCTCTTTCTGTGGTTATTATGAAGAAATCCCACAATCGCATTAACAGCAATAGAATTAAATATTTAAATACTGTCCAGCCTTTGTTTTTCCAGTAAGGTATGATAGTTATAGGAGGAGACTTAAGGAGTGTTTTTCCACAGCTGGGGGAAGTATCATTAATCCTGAAATTCTGGTGAACTGTGTATCTGGTCTTTAATGGAGCTTCAAGCTTTGTTATTAAAGCCAGTAGCTAAACTTTTCCTATATCAGCGGGATAGAATGCCATCACCATCAAAGCTTTGCATTAAGAGAAAGAATTTTATGTATATGGGAAAGACAAAATTGTAGTTGGCTTTGTGGCTCAGAAGAGGCAGAGAAAAGTATATATCCAGGTACTTTCTTCACCTCTTGATGCTGACAGTGAATATTTTCGTTTTATATTTGCATGTGCATGAATGAATGGATTTGAGCACACTGGGTCTGAGAACATGTTAATTAAATTAGAGTTCAGGATCTTGCGGAAGGCATAAAAAACTGTCATTAAATGATTATTATTATTATTATTCCTATATGTAATGATGGATTCAAATGTCATTTCTCTTAAAGAACTTGTTTTAGCATATCTTCAGGTTAGGCCTGAAGCAGAAAGGATGAAGCTGGGTATAATGTTTCACTCTCCATGGGAGATAAATGCGATATAGGATATTGCAGGAGAACACATACTACTGTACTAGAATATCCTGCATTATATAAATATTGTGTTTATATGTCTGCAAGAGGAGAGAACTTGCTTTTAAATTAGACCTTAAATTTACAGTTGGATGTCTGTTCAGTTAATCCAGTGGAAGCTAAATTAGTAGGGGGAGGGGAGAATGGCATATTCAGAAATAATGTTAAGGAGAGACTATATACCGTTTTCAGTAAAACCTGGTCACTTGCAGGGCAGATCTAGCTATTTAGAGTGGAATTCAGTTCTCTGATCCTGAAAGCTTAATCTAAGAGTTTAGACTTTCTCCTCCTTTCTTCCCTTGCCTTCTGTGAAAAAGAACTTGGTTTGCGAGCTCTGATTGGAATTCATTGCTTAAATGACTGAAAGTAATTTTTCTAAAGGATATGTAGAGCTCTGTACAGGAAAGAGGAGCCCACCCTTTCTGGGCAGCACGACTAGAAGGCTGCGTGTGATGGGGAGGGACCATGATATGACCAGTTTCCTGGAAGGCTGGATTTCCTGTGCGGGATGCTCCCCTGGGAGTATGGGGTGTATGCTGTGGAGTACCTGCATGCTCCTAGTAAAGAAGGTGGCTGAGATTAGGTTCTGGTTAGGTATGACATTTTATTATGCAGCCTGCTTTCTTTGCTGACTTTTGTTTTTGGTTTTTTTTTGTTGTTGTTTGAGGCTGCTCAGACTTGGAAGGTGGTAACCTGGTTTTTGGCCTCATTCTCTCTGGTGAGGAAGGTGGATGCTGTGGCCCAATTCTATTACATAGTATAAAAGGATCTTGCTGTACTGAGCGGCCCTCTTTCTGGGCAGGGTTCTGCTTTGGGGGGGAAATAAGGGAAAAAAAAGTCTTGACTGTTTTGGCCATGTTAGCATGAAGATTATGTAGGGCTGTAGGTGTTTTCACTGGTGAAAGCTGAGCATCAAGAGAGGCTCCTAATTCTTAATGAAGGATTCATGGGTGGGTTTTTTGGGAGTTTTTTTTTGTCCAGGACAAGTACAGCTTAATTAAGCAAAGTTCCCTGAAGGCTGTCTCAGTTGCAGATAGCAGTGTGCAACTCCTAAAGTACTAAATTGAATATGAAGGTGGGACTGTTTTACCCATGGTACGGATTAGTGTGCAGACATGGCGGTGTGCTGTGTTGAATAGAAATTTGGATTTGATGTACCTGCTATAGGATTCAGCCACGTTGATCCCTCTGTAGTAATTGTGATGCTTAGAAACTCTTCACAATTGCGATTCACTGAGCACTTGATTTTTCTAAATGATTAAGGACAGTTATTGTGTTGTAGTACCTGTGTTGTAGTACCTGTGGGTTCTATGGGATTTGGTTGGATAAGAGAAACCTTCCTTTTGTGGGAGCTTCTGTAATAGTTTGCTTGAAAAATTGTCAGGTCTCCGGTTGGTACGTTAATACTTGATACGGTAAAGGGTACTGTTACAGCTGGCATCAACTGTTGTCCTTTCAGGCAGCAAGGAGTGATGGAGGAGCATAAAAAACTTGATAGAGGGCATTAAGCCTGCGCTGTAGGGATCCTTTTTGATGAATGATAACACAGGTCACATATTTGAGCTGGGGCCACAGCATGCGGAGCATGTCAAGTCATAAGAGCGAAGAACAGGTTGCTGCAGTCTTAAATCTCTAGGATGTTTGTCTCATAGCAGCAGCACCCAACAACCAAGGGTAAGGAAGGTGTGGAAGTAGCTCAAAGCTATCTTGGTAACCACCTAGCTGTGCTGGAGAGTAAAAATACTGATGTGTATGGTAAAATTGCTAATCTTTCGAGGCTGCCAAATAAGAAAACTGCCTTTTGGGCAGACAGGTTTGCACTCTGTTATGGACCTCATGCCTTAATTTCCCTGTTAGCATGGGAAACAACTGTCCCAACCACTGAGCATCCTAACAGTCGCATTGTAGGCAAGATATAACTTGAGAAAAATAACTTGGAGTCGTTTGCTCAGCTTGTATTCTCTTATCCTGATTTATTTTTCTTTATCTATACAATAAAACACAGAGGAAAATGAGTCACAAGATAAATACAATGTTCGTAGAATCACTTGGGTTGGAAGAGACCTTTAAAACTGCATCCAACTATGACCTAACCCTGACTAGTCCACCTCTAGACCATGTCCTCAAGCACAACATCTACACGCCTTTTAAATACCTCCAGGGATGGTGACTCCACCACTTTCCTGGGCAGCCTGTTCCTAGACTGTTGACTTCACTGTGATTAGGTTACAGAGGGATATTTGTTTAAAAAAAACCCTTTGTAACAGTTGGGTTTTTTTGTGTGCCATAGATCTTTCTCTCTGTAGTTACAGTAGCTAGGTTTAGATTCTACACTAAGTACTTGTTAACTTCCTATTGATCTTGTCATCTAAGATTATTCTTTTTACCCTTCAAAATGGAGGCAAGAAGAAGGGAGGGAGGTGATCCTTCATAAAACAGTAGACATTTAAATATTGCATTCAGAAGAATTGTTTTCCACTTGGTCTTTTATGAAAGAAACAAGTAGCAATCAGTTTCACCTTTTCAGGTTTGTTATTTCTGTGTCTCTTGGCCTCTGCAGGTTATGTAGCAGTTTTCGTTGTGTTAGATATTTCTTGTGTACAAATAGACAACCTGACTGAATTCTAGCATACAGAAATTACCTAGGTATTTAAAGCAAGTTTCCATCTTATTTTAATTGACAGATTTCTTAAACTTAGCTAGTCATGGATGTAGAGTTCTGCATTCAGTGTAAGGATGAATTCAGCTGGTAGGGCTTCGCTATTCATTTACTGATGCTAATGTTCAAGGACTGTTTCTGCTCATCTGTAGCTATGAATTTCACTGTAATGTTGGTGCAGCTTCTTTACTAAAGATTTAACTATGGTTTTCTGTGTATTCTGTGACATTCTTGGTAATGTCAACGCTTTCAGGATAAGTCTTTAAAATCACTTGGTAATATGATGACATATCCTGTTGTGTGTATAAACACAACCTATGTGAAGAGCCTTGATTTGAGGCTGCTTTGAGCTTGGCATTGAGGCTAGTATGTTATTTTCTACCAAACTACTAAGTTTCAGTTTGTCAGCTAAATCTGAGTCTAGGAGAGAGAAGCAGTCGTTAGTAGAGATACATCTTAGGTCTTCTGAGGATCTGTATTTCAGGCTTAAGGGTATATGCTAAATTTTAGTTGGAACAGATGGTTTGACAGGCTTCCTGACAGTTTACTTGTTTATCCCTTTAGTTGTTCTCTCACTTGCACTCTTTCCCAAAGTTCTTACTTGGGCTAGTAAGACAGTGACTGCAGCCCTCTCAAATTGAGAGCCCAGCGAGTTGCTTTCCTTCTGTGCAATTGTGACTCCTGAGGCTGGGCTGGCAGGATGTGGAATGATTGTGTACGTGTTCTAGCAGATACTTACACTTTACCCTATAATGTTTTCAGGTGGGTTAGACTTAGACAAACTACTATGTCTGGAAGGAATGTGTTGGTATTTTTGAACAACTATGGTGTGACCTTTCTGGGACTCTTGCAACTAAGAAATGTGACGTTATGCTGTGTTACGGTCATGCTGTAGTGTCAATATGAAGTATATGCATATATGAAATGCAAAATATGGGGATGTTTACCTAACAAATGCTGTAGCAGTGCTTAACAAGATGTCTTTCTTCACTGACCTGGGCAACTATAAAAATGCAAACTGGAATGCAGCTGCAAAGCTGTGGAGCTGCTGGTAAGCTGGGCAGCTTCTGATGCTGCTGGATGGGTGGAGACATTCCAGGCTGCTTTACTTTCCTGTATGCATTCCTGAAATGACAGTCAATGGAAAGCATGGCATAAGAGTGGCAGCATTTGTCAGCTGTTTCTTTTCAAGTAACATCAAGACTGTAAGGATAGAACAAGAAGGCAAAAGATTATTGGGGTGTTTGGGGGCAGGAGCATTCCTGGATATTACTTTTCTAAGTGCTTTGTTTTGGCAAGACCTGGTACCCAGTTTCTGTTTCAGATTGATTTCTGAGAATGCTAAATAATCCACAGTGCTTATCCTGGAAACACTGAGTCTTTGACAACACAGTCACAAAACCAAAATTAGAGCAGTATGATGAAGTCTTTGAACAAAACTGTTTCCTATTTATGCCTGAATGGTGTAAGCAGTTATCCCATTAACTTTATATTTCATGGACTAATGGTTTCTAGAGGTCTGTTAAACTGAGTGAAGAGTGGACTTCTCTTTAAGAAAGAGATAAAACCCCTGAAAAAAACTTAAACAGCAAATGCAGCCTTATTCCTGGCCTCTGCACAGGGGTAGGTCTGTCTTCAAGGCTGCAAGTAAATAGTTTTTTATATTGCTGTAACTTAAAAATACTTTAATTTTACATTTAATCTATAACTAGAACACAACTATGTAATTTGATACTAAAATATCTGTAAGCTGTGGTTGTTAGAAGTGGTTCCAGCTCAGAAAATTCTGTCGGGGGTCAAGATCTCTCTNTTATAATTGGAAATCAGGGTCTCATGTTTAAACTATGGTAGCTTGCTTTGTGATCAGTTAGCCAGTGGTGATTACTATGCAAGTTTTAGTTCTGGGGCAATTATTTACTTAGTTTTGCTGTTGTGGTTTTACCATCCTAGTAGTGAAACTAGAAGGGTAACTGAAGCATCTTCTATATACACATCTGAGGTGTCTTGTACATCAGGGGATTATGTGCAAGCTTTGGCCTTGTGTTTCTGCAAAAATACATATGTCAGTTCTCATGCAGATTTTGCTTTCATGTTTTTTGGTTCTTTCCCACTATGGCTAAGATGAATGTTGCTCTTCAAATTTGTGATAAAATTCCTTAACAGTATTTGTTTAAAAATTTCACAGTATTTGTCTAAGGTGAAATAACATTATCTCTCTGTAACAAAGGTGAGCGCAGCAGAGCTGTGCATGCTGGTGTGTGTCCAATGCCACCTTCTGAAATGCTCAACTTAGTTTCTCAGTGAAAGCTTCATCTGCTTTTCTGTGTCAAATCTGGGATCCTTGTGGGCCCCTTTAGAAACCAGAATGCCATCTCTGACTTCTAGCTTCAAAACTTTTGGGTTACTAATGTCCTGAAGTTCCCTATAGTGTTCCTGATTGAAAGCTTACGCTTCTGTTACTGAAGCAGAAAATTTGTTATTTTTAAGCTTCAAAGCATGTCATCCCAGGTTTTAACAAAAACTTGGTTGCTTGCAGTGTGTTAATGCATGTATGCAATTATACTTGAATGAGTAGGCTTAATTAAGTGAATAATCTTAATGAAATCAATGAGAGTGACTTTTCCTAAAGTGTGCTTCCCCACCCCAGGATGAAACAATCCAAAGCTATTTGTATTATTTCTCAGTCTTAATTTTGACTACCTTCCCTGTGTTCTAGAAAACATAACTAAGGCTGCTTATTACTGTTGGTAGTATTTTTTTACCTAATTACTAAAAGTCAAAACATCTTTTAAACCTGTTTTACTAACCTGTTACTTGAAAACATTTTCAAGTCAGTTCAGCCTGGTGCTTCAGGTGCTGAACTTGCTGCAAACTTTGGCAAAAATGAATTGCCTTGGGTTTTAATCAAAGTGAAGTTTGTGGTGATAGCATTGTGCCTGTCAGCCAAATAGGGACTGCTGTTGTTAAATCTCACTTCTATCAAACAGTGTGAAACAGATGTTTTGTAAATACTTGCCAAACTTCAAAATTTGTTGCTGCGTTTATTTTGTTCAACTGCTGCAACTTGAATTATTTTAGGTCTTGATAATAAAGGTGTTTTAGTTATGGTTGTATTTTTTTTTAATGAGGAGCCTGCACTTTGTCTCATGATGGGTAGAAAATAAGTTTAACGTCAAAGATTTTTTGTGTGTGTGTAACTGGTTCTGGGCTTCAGAGTGTAAAGCCAAGAGGGTGGGTTGTTAACTCTGTGGCTATCACTGGGTGTTGTGAAGCTTTCTGGTCACTTGCTTGCAGACAACTTAGCCAAACGCTTGGTGTTTATGTCTCTGTAGAGCTCTGTGTGTGTGCCATAGTGATACTGAATCTTAATACTTCTGTGGCCCAGTACTCCTACGTTTAGGAAGAGAAACAACTTCCCCCATATCTGTAAAGGAGTAATGAATGATCTTGTTCTTAGCACTTGTAGTATGTGTGGAGACTGCCCTCTGTTTTAGCTGAGCTGCCCTCAGACTTGGTTTACGTGAAATACTTCGTGTTTTTATCTGTGATTCGCAATGCAATATCTTATCCATGGTCACCTGTCTTAGGACTCACCTGGCTTTGGCCTGGTCTGTCAAATGTGACCTTCAACGAAAGCTCATGAAGTTATAGGAAAAACTTGTTTATACAATAGATGCAGGCAAATATAGTTGCAGTGATTTAAAAACTACCATTTCAAATGAAAATGCAAAACAGCAGTGTGTGTACAGATTCATTGCATATTTTGTGAAAGGGTTTCATCAGTTACTGACCCATGTAACAAGATGTGGGAGAGGGGTTCCTCTCTTCTAATTGGAAGTAAAGATGATGCTATACTACATAATACAGTAAAAAAGTGTCGGTTATAATTAGAGCTCTGCATTTGTAAGTTCAAGTGTCATTTAGATTATTTTTTTGAGCATCTTCTCTGCTGTTTTGTTAAAAGATTTGACTGCTGCAAATAAATACTACTGGAAGTGTTGCACTCACTGCTTTTCATTTTGGTATGCAAATTGCTCCAGGTATAAATGTCATGAATGTAAAACTGTGTGGGGGTGATGTAAACTTTTAGTTTGTAATGGCTTGCGAAAAGAAAGACTGAGTTAAGAGCAGCTGAAGTTGGGACCCAGGAAGATGGTGTATTGAGAAACTCATGCTTTGGAAGCATATACCATTGCTGGATGCAAACATAGATACTGATGTGAAGTGTGGAAACACAGGCAACTTGTGGCTGCTTATGTATAGGAATTCTTCTTTAAAAGACACGTTACTCTCCTGAATGTGGGATGAGGTGTGGGGGAATTTCCCTAGAGAGTTATTATTGAATTAGATTATCTGAGTGCTAACCTCTATGTAGTTATCATTCACTTAAAACTAGTAATTCCTGACTAATTCCTTGCTAATGGGCTAGCTTTGTGCTAATAAATAGCAGTGATAATCTAATTTCATAAGGCTGAGTTTAGAATCTCTGTGCTGTTGTAGTCTTTTAGCAATGTTAAAGACAATGCTGTCTTATGTTTAGTTTTTTTTAAAAAAAAAAGACAGACTGAGCAGTTTTCCTTTCTCCCAATAGAGGAGACTGAACTTCTTATACTGATAATTGTATCTAGGTGACTGCTGTTACTTGAGGAAAAAAGTTTGTCAGGTACTTGGTTTGCGTGGTGATGTGCTAATTACTTCTGCCTCTTCAGTAGTACCAACATGTTCCTGTGTGCAGGTGGAAGAGTTTGTTATATCCGACATGTGCAGGAAGAGGTATTTATGTCACTGTGAGGAAACACCCATTTCCGTTTGGTGCTCTTTGCCTTTTTTGTCATGCAGCTCTTGTGGCAACTTGAGGTACTGCTTTCTATATTTAAATGAGAATCTTAATTGCTGGAGTCTACTCGGTGTGTCTAAGTGCTTAAACAGTTCTTTTCCACACAGTCCCTAGAGAAGCAAAGCTGTGCTATGTTGATAGATCTGAGTGTTCCGTGGGTGATGGAAGCTGTTTGGAGAAACACACTTAGCACTTCAAGCCTGCAGTGGCATTCTGTGGTCCTGCCTTGGCATGCCTGAGAAGGGCTGTTTGATTTATCTTACTAGGTTCAGGTTAGCTAGTATTCAGGTTTAGTCTGTTGGCTTAGGTCTTCCTGAAAGCTAGAGGCTTCCCCAAATTATTTGGATATCATGTTGCCTTCAGTAAGAACTGTTACATTTAGCTTCCCTTTAAGAAAAGCTTACTGCCCTGAATGAACGTTATTAAAGACTAGTACAAATATTTAGTACAGCTTTGAGTACTGTTTAATACAGTTCTTCAGTCAACTGACCATTGGAGTTCTGAGCTGTTTCTTAATCAGTGTTTTCAGTTCACAATTCATAAAGATTGTGTAAAGTAAATGTGAAACCTAAGGAGCAGTACAACATTCAGTACCTGGTTATATTTGGTAAGAAGACAGGCTGTAGGCTTCCAGTTTAGCCAGTCAGTTGAAGTAGTTGCCTCAATCTACCAATTGAGGCTTAGAGATGCCAAGTCAGTTTGTCCAGTTTGAGTGCTGTGTCAGAATACTGCAGTAATTGACACTTCCTGATGTGAAGTGACATTAACTACGCTTCCATTCAGAACCTACCTAGGATTACAGACTTACTATTGAAACTCAGATAAGCCTACTGTAACTTATGTGACTTGAATTTTCTCTCAGTGCTGGCATAGCTGTTTATGCTGTCACCAAGGCAGGGGTGGTACAGTGACCTGGGCAGATGCTTGTCTCAGGGTTCAGTGCAACAGGAAAGAAAAAAATGTACACACAACTGAGTGAGAGGGCAGGCTGCATGGTGAAGATTTGTATTTTGATGTAGCAGGCCGACTGACTGGATGACACATTTGCAAGAGATTAAAGTCACTTTAAATGCATGTGGAGCTGTTACTTCCTTTTGCTTCATGTAAGAATCTCTGTAACTATAAACAAGTTACATTAGTTTTCTGGAGCTTAGTCATTAGCAGGTTCTCTGGCACAAGGAACATGAAAATAGGGGAGTATTTCTGAATGTACACGGAGCAGTTCCTGAGAGAAGGTCAGCTGTTGGGTGTCCGCTAGATCTTGGCTTTTATAATTTTAAGTCAGAAAAGCCTACTGAAATAATAAAATACTTGTTAATAAGGTGGTAAATTTTAAAAGCAGTTGATGCTATTAATTGTGACATTTGGTTTTAGAGTAAGCATCATGTCAGGTGTATATGCTTAGATCAATGTAAAACTAAGAAAATGCTGGTGTGGAAAATCTTAATGACAGTCAGCTTATTATTTTTCTATTTAAAATGTGTGTGTGGGTTTTTTCTTTTTAAATATGGCATAAATAAAAAAATCATCCACAAAAGTTGAAGGCATGTAAACTATGGGGATCCCAATAGAAGACTAAACAGCATTGAAAAGTTAACTTTCTGTTAAGATGGGTTGCTGGCATCAGAGCCATAGATTCTTTAGTGACATAGCTTATCAACTACACAGAGATGACTCAAGTGTTCACACATCAGCTGTTCAAGCAGCTTCCCTGGGTTTTGGACATCCTCCAGGGACTTTGTAGCTCTTAAGCTGTTAGCTTACCTGTGCATAATGTAACAAGTTCTTCTCAGGATGGAAACCCTTCTGGTTGTGTTTGGGAAGGCTTTGCTGACTTAATTTCCTTTTTCTAAGATATCAAACACTTCTCTAGAATGATCAGAATTTTTATTTTTTACAGCCCAGTTAAATGCCTTAAATATGGAAGAATTTTCTTGGTTTTTTATGGTCATTTTGCTTTATCATATTTCACTGTTGATAATGTATTGGATAACATGTTTTGCATTCTTTTAATACTTGGAAGGTGTTTATGCATAAACTTAAACAGATAGAGCCTACTGATTTGAACTGCTATAACATTGTCAAGGTTGGAAAACACCTTCAAGATCAAGTCCAACCATCAGCCCTATGCTGCTGTAACCTCTAAACCATCTCCCAGAGTGCCACATATAGACTGATTTTTGAACAGTCCCGGGGCAGCAGTTCCACCACCTCCCTTGGTAGCCAAAACCTATTGCAGCTTGAACTAGAAATACTACGTTGGTATTAAAACTATTCAAACATTGGGCCAGGACCATACATTTTTAAAACAAAGGTGGCTTTAAATCTAGCTTCGGATGTTTGGCAGTTGAGCTCATGTGATAGGCCGTAAAAATTAGGAGTGCTACTTCACTAGGAATGGTACTGCTGCCTTTTTTTATCAATACACTCCTGTACTTATCTTTGGTAGCTGTCTGTGATTCATGAGACCCATAGCACGTCATGCAGTTGCATAAGTTGCTCTTTGAAGAAGTTCTTTGACCCAGATGAAGGTGGGCACAGAGAAGGACGAAGTAGAAAATATTCCACTGATTCTAAGATACAGCAGTTAGAGATGGATCTATGGTTTGTGTGTTTGGTTTGTTGTTGTGGGTTTTTTTGGGTTTTTTGTTTAAATCCAGGTAAATTTGCCCTTTTTTGTCTTCCTGTCTCCATGCTCTGCTTTTATTGTAGAAACAGGATCTTGGCAGTCAAATTATTTTGTCCCATAACTTCTAATAAACATTACGTGTTAGTTATTTTTGCTTTTTAGTTATAAACAGATTCTGAATTTAAGTCCACACCTGCAGAGATTTGAACAAGATGCTGATGCTAAATGGAAACCCAGCGTGTGCCCTGCTTTGATTTCTTCCTCTGCAGAAGGTCTGATGCTGGTTTGTTTCCTTTCTTTAGTAGTATCAGTGACCATTGAGACACAGGATACTCGTATCTTTGCTTGTTGAGACTTCATGAGGATACCTAAGATGACACCCCATCCCCCCACACCCATAGTTGCACTGTAAATGTCTCTGAAGTGTTTTAACTCTGCTTAACACAATGCAAGTTGTTCCTGTGAAACTAATTAGGTGAAGCAAAGATTTCTTGCTTTTTTCAGTGTTTGTGTATTTTTAAACAAGCTGTTACAGTAGGTTTAATCTAAGTATATGTATTTTTCTCCCCTCCCACTTTGAGTGCAAAATATGTTTATGGTTAATGACTCTTAACATTGAGTAGCTTTTCTTTGTAGCTAGTAGATGTAGTTTATTGACTCCTGGCATCCCTTGAGTTCAGGGTGAAATAGGTGTGCATGCACCAAAACCTTCAAGTGTATAGCAGTGATGTAATTAACCTGTAGTATCTTCATGTTATTACTAGGTGTTATATGGTTTTTACCGGGGACCTGCAGCCATGATTGACAAGCAGTACAGATGCTTAGCTGGCTGATGGTACTCCTCAGCTATTGACTCTAACTCTGAGTCTTTGATACAACATACTCTTACAGCATTCTTTTTGAGCTTGAGAATCCCAATGAGTATTTAAACATTAGCTTTAAGAACGTTCAAATAGGTGAGCTTTAACTGTCCGCTCTAACTATGTTTGTGTTGGGTTTGACCCATGACTTTGATATACCTACTACATGTAATAAAATAATTGTGAATTTTCTTTTATTGTTATTATTCTTCTCTATTATTCCAGTACTTGAAACACTCAGCATTTCTGCTGAACGCCGTTAGCCAGTAATATATCTTTTTCTTGTTCTTCCGAAGGACTACAGGTAAGGTGAATGAGAGATGTTCTGCACTTGCTAATTTGCAGACAAACGCTGAGTTGTACGTGGCCACTGAACTGGGAGAAACAAGTATTTGAATGTGTGAAGCCCAAATACCCATCATTACTGTGATATGGGATTGCTGAATTTGTAACTTCATCCAACACTTGAGCTGAAACTGCTGGAAGCAGATGTGAAATTCTGTAGTAGTAGCAGAATCTTGGTTTTTAAAGTTTAGTTTTACTTCTGCCCCAGCTGATGAAGTTAAGAGTACCCTTGCTTTGGTGGATTTGGTTTGTATTTTGTGCCTGCGCTGGCACAAGCAGATAGTTAACTGACCATGCTGTGTGTAATCACAAGTAGCCGGATTGTTCCTACCTCCTGCAAGTTTGTCTCCTAAAAACGAAATAATTCATTTTGCAGGTACAAGTTGGAGTCAGGCAGCTGTGAATTCCAGGAGGCAAATATGGAGGCAAATTCATAACTTTTCCGTTCAACAACTAAATGCCAGTTTGTTCCAGTACTTGCTGCTTGCTTTCAGTCTCTATGAAGCCAACAATTTTTTGTCTGAGAATGCTGTTTAATATCCAAGGTTGTAGGTTGGTTTTTAAAGTAAATTTCTTTAATACCTGCGTTCCCTAGCCTCCTCCCCTTTCCTCTAAATCAAAAAGCATTTGCTACCTCCCCTTCCCGCTCCTAACCCTTATGGTTGCCCTTTCAGGAAGTGTTAATTTGTGTCTAATTGGCTCTTGCAGACAGGAAGCTGGGATAGTTTGACAACTTGGAGCGCAGCTTTCCCGCAGAAGCAGTGCTGACTGATCCCTCCCATCTGAGGCCTGCGTGGAGCTGCTGAACCACAAGGGCTCTTAAAACTCTTTCGGGAGCTTATAAACGACCCTTCCGTGAATCTGTGCTCCACTGTAGCTCAGTGGAAATGCTTTTGCCTAGATGGAAGGTTCACTGTTCCATCCTTGATTTAGCTTTGGAAGTTACAGACAAACCCAGGGTGGAATGGGATTGCTACCCTTGCTAGTGTCCTGTGCTGTACCAGGGGATTACTTCATATGTTCGTACAAAACTGTCATCTGATGCGGAAATTTTCAGTCTTGTGTGAAAGCTTGCTGTGTGTTTCAGGTTTTGATGAAGGCTTGCAACTAGCACTATTTCAGGTTTTGTTTATGACAAAAATCTGACTTGTAAACAGTGTCAGAGCTGGGAATATTTGCAAGAAAACTTCCGAGCACTTCTGCTAACATGTTCCCAAGGGTCTTGTGTAAACTGGAAGAAAAATGATACAGTCTCCTTAAACTGCAATCCTGGTAGCTTTATTCAAAACTTTAAAGAAAGGAGGCTCTTGTGGTTGTGCCCTAGGGCTTTAAAAACAACCCAGTACAGTGGCATATGTAAGCTGGATGGTTAAGAATATTTCCCAATTGCCAGCACAGACTGAGAATTCTTTTTGGTGGAAAGTCCTGTTTTGGATAGGATCATTAAGAAGGTGGAAGACAAAACAGAGCTGTAGTTTCCTCTAAAAATATAGATATATCTTTAAGTCCGATGGATCTTGAAGACAATGTGCTGTTGTCTGGCTTTCACAGCCGTTGTAATTCAGCTCTCAAGGTGTAGACACTGTACATGGCATTACTTTCTGTTGGGGGGGGGCTGTATTTGAAGCACATACAGTAACTTTAGATGCTAGCTGTGGAGTGCCTAATGGAAGGCTGTACTAATAATACTACTGAAGTATCTGGAAGATACTGTCTTTTACTTTGAGTACTTGCAGGTGAAATAAAAATGGGAGGGTTGTCCATGTTAAAAAAATAAGTTTTATCTGATTTATGTGGCTTTTGACTCACAGAGCCTAAGGAATTCTAACTTTCCCAAGTCCTTGGGCATGGAAGGCAAGTAAATATGTGGAGACTGGTAACTTAGTGCAGTTGGGTACCAAACAAACATTCCGTTTCCTGCTATGTTCCACTTGTCCCCTTCCTCTCCCCTGTCCCACCCCCCCAAGGTTACCAACAGGAGTAAGATGATCTTTGCTCTTCTTCTAACCATATACATTTTGCAAGCAGTTTTAGAATGCTCTTGAGTATTATATAGACCTTGATAGCTTGTGGCTTGCTTAGGCTGACTGAAACAGGAAAGGAGTTTCTCTCCTGTCTAAAAGCAGAGAAAGCAGTGGGGAGGAAGAATGACAACAGCATACTGAACAGGAAAAGGCTTGGTGTGAAAAGAGTGACAGAGTTTGTTACAGCAAATGCTGTGTTCGACAAAGCAGCAGTGTAAAATGCAGCTTTAACTTCAGCGCTGTATAGTAAGTGAATTATCTAATACATAGATTATCTTGCATTGTCTGTCTGGAATTTGCTGCAATCTAAACTGTAGACTGGCTTTTGACTTGGGGAGGGGGCGGAAATAAAAGGGACAAATGTGTGAGTAGGAGGAAAGAGGTGAGGAGCAGGGTCTTGGTGAGAAATGAGATGAATAGAAGGGTTTCTTTAATAGAAATTGAAGTTCAGATTGTCTGCTCTGAATAATCATTCTTGAAGTTCTATGTAGAAATTCAGATGACCAGGATAGTTTTTCAACAGTATTGTTTGTGGAGTTTAGGACTGTTGGTGACTTGCTAACTAATACTCATCTGTTTTCTCTTTTTGGAGACTTTTTTTTTTCTTCTACAGTCAGGCAGACTTTTTGGCTATTGAATCAGACTTTTCCCAGAAAACCTGAATGAATCCATGGATGTGGATGTACAATCTTTGGAGATCCTGGTCTGTGTCTAGAGCTTGTAGGTGTTATTGTAATACAAGGAGTTATGGGGTAACGGCTGAATTCAGTAGCTCTTCTCCAGTGATCTGTGTGATACACAGAAGCAGCAGAAATTTTGAAGGAAACAGTGGCTTCACTTGTGCCAGGCTCTGTAGAGACATCTGAAGATGCCCTTCCTGCCCTACAGTGCATCGTAGTGGAAGTTGTATGTCAAATTTTGGGATAAAGAATACAATTACAAACATAAAGTTTATGCTTGCTTGGGTTTTAATGTCAGTTTATTGTTCAATAAAACTTTTTTACTTATTATGTCAGAGGTAGGCTGTATTATGTCAGAGGTAGGCTGTACTTCATTTGTGTCTGTACTGGTGAATTGAGTTGTGCTGTGATATTGGGAGGTGCTGGTGGGAATTTTCCAGTTTCAGTTTTTGCTTAATGGTAAGGTTTTTTCCTTACCTAACTTAGAGTAGTTGGGTAGGAATAATTATTCAGAACTTCTTTTGGGTAATATTATTCCAACTCTTAAGCTTTTTTTTTTTCTGAAAACTGGAATACTATCACATGTTGAAACTATCTGTAAACCAGAAGTTTTTTTTTATAACAGCGTATGTATTTAATGCTATAGCTATTAAAGAAATATACAGTCTTGATGTTCAGAGTTTATTTTTAATGTGACAAATTAGAGGAGCTTTCAGCAGTCTGTAGTTATTGTTTAGGATCTTGGCTTTATATGAAAACTTAAGTAATGAATTAAAACTGCACACTTGATTACCTTCTAGCACCTCTGATGGTCTAAGTTAAGGTCCTGGGTGACTAAAAGAGAAAATGCTCCAAATTTTGAGTCCCTGAAATCCAACGGATAAAACTAATGCTAGGTGTTAATTGATGGCAAAGGAGTTAAATGTATTTTGGTATTTGTGTTCTACAGATTTTAAGTAGATGGATTGTAACTCCGAAGCTCATTGTTAATTTCAGTAGATTTTTATCTTGCTTTAACCATAGCTCCGAAGCTGTGATGTTCTGAACATGCTTAGACTGAAAGCACCCAATAAAAACAAAAGTAACTTACAGCAATGGAAAAAATGACTCAGTAGAAGTTCAGAACAGAAATTTAACTGAAAGGCAAACAGTAATCCTTAAAACAGAAGCTAAGTTTAATCACTTCAGACTGATCTTCAAGTTTATTTTCTGCTGGCTTTCCAGTTACACAGTCACTTCAGTCATAATGTGTATATATCGCTTTTACTAAAATTCCCCAGTTTGGCCAAACAGATTTCACACTCTGGGTTTCTAGGGTTGGTCCATTATTACTGTAATTCAGAAACCATAAGTGAGTGCAGTGCAATGAGATCAAGGCACGGTTTTACCCGAGGCAACTCATGCTGCACACCTTAGCATGTCACCTGAAGAATAAGGATGGTGCTTGCTTTTCTGCTGGTTGTGTCAACAAGTGCATACTTCTTTGCAGTAAGCAGGTGGTTGCTGCAGATACAAGGGCCATCAACTGTTCAGCTTCTCCACTTCTGTCTCTACATGCCAGAGTTCAGAAATGTAGATCAAATAAATCTTGAATGAAAGAAATCAGTGATTTGTCCTGTGCCTGAGGAAATCATGTACTGCAGTTCCACATTTAACTTTCATTTAGACCTCATCTCTTCAGTTCAAGACCTTAAGTACAGGCTAATTTTAAATATTAAGCATTAATAGGGAAGATTGTTATAATTACAGATTCATTACTTCATAGCTATGAATGAGGCTAGTTCATAGATGTCTCAAGGAATGATCTTAATCAAATTAAAAATAAGGTGCTGCTTTGCTTGGAGTCCTGGCTTGATTCAAGCTGTTCTAACTATACCTTTGCAAACTAAAGCTTAACAGCTAGAATAGCCTGCTTAACATCACAGAATGTGACTGGGTAGTTTATACTCTGCACTGCTAGACACGTAGCAGGTACCAACCAAAACAATACCTGCAACTCGTGTTGTAATACGTGTTGCAATGGGGTAGATGTTTATTTTATAGGCACTTATTTAATTGCTTCAGTGTTCGCTAAATATGCTTATAACATGGGAGGAACTGACTCCTGGTTTTGACATCCGAATGAGCTCCAACTTAGAGAAAATTGACTTCCACGAAGAAGTGAAAATTATGCACGACTTACTCTAGAACTTCTTAATGTCTCATTCAAGGTGGTAATTCTCAGTTTTCTACTTGTTTTCCCTTTCATTCTTTGATGCTGGCTTCTGCATCAGTCATGTATATGGTGAAGGTGGCTCAGGCACAAGCATACTTATACTTATTTCCTGGTGAGCACTAGCTTCCCAAATAAAAATGGGGAAGTTAGAAACAAGAGCTTTGGCCTACTGTTGTAGGCACTACCCATGTTTGAGTCCTTCAGTGTTGTCTAGTCTCGCTGTTAGAGTCTCCAATCACATGAGCATAGTCATTTAAAACACCAGCAAAATAAATACAGTTCATCTCTCCTTTTTTTTTTTTTTTTTCCTGTTTGGGATACAGTTCAGGTTACTCTTGATAAGTTCTTAAGCATCTCCTATTCCTCATTTGGCTAATCTATTAATCTACATCTAACACCTTTCAAAACCACAATTATCAATATTTGTCTAAGAAACTGTGATTAACTAACAAGCCTTTATAGGGTTTTGCTGTAGACATTAGTGAGCACAGACTCAAGAACTGGATCTCACTTCTATACCTGGAAACATAGGCCTCCTGTAAATGCTGCAGCTTTAGAATTTCCTTAAGGCTAGCCTAGCTGGGATCAAACTCTGCAGTCCTTTCTTGGTGTACTTGGTGTATGTATTTGTCAGTGCTCACGTTTAAATCCTGTATTCTATAATCCCCAAAAACATAGCTGCCACTTGAATGCAGCTTTGCTGTTTGCAAAGGTATTGTTTTTCCCATATTTAAAAAGAAACAACTCTTATCTGAGCACACAGTTTGCATCTGTTGTAGCTAAATAAATAGCTTAGCAGAAGAAACCATTTATGGTAATACCTAAACCTGTTTTACCACAGACAGTATCAAAGTACTTTTTTCGGTCTGCTGGATAATTATATACTCTGCTTTTGGAGTAGTGCTGTTAAATGCAAACCTCCGGAGCGGTATGGTGGTGTGCATGTCTTCCGTCTCACCACTGGCTTTGTTTGCTGCCTTCATGTGGAAGAACTTCTGACTTTGACACAACTTAGCTATTTCTACTTGAGTAGTAAAGCCATTCATTCAGGAGTGTGCCAGTGTCCCTGGCGCCCTGTGCTTTTTATTAGGTCCGAGAGAACTGATTCTTAGAAAACAAAGCCTTTTCCTCTGAAACTAAACATTTACACTGATTTTAATCAAAACAAAGATACACACATGTGCTCCTTTATTGATGACTATATCAGTAATATGGTGGTGTATGAAGATATAAAGAGCAACTACAGAGTTATTGGAAGTTACTTTTTGGGCGGAAAGTGTCTGAGTTGCATTTGTATTCAACTAGTTTGGATTTGATCTTTCTTCACTTTGACCTCAGAAAGTGAGTTATGCATTTTGCAGCATCGTCTTCTTTCCCAACAGTCTTGCACAGTTGTTAGATGCAACTTGTGATAAAACTGAGGATGAGCAGTGCCCCAGCATGTGATCAAGGTCAGCTGTCTGTAGCTTTTGAAACAGGAGTACTTACTATTCTTTGTGACTTACAAGGCTCGAGACTTCTAAATTGTCACTCATTAAACTAAAAAGAGTGTATGCTCTTGTTTTGCCCTGACCTGAATTTCCACTCTTTTCCTAAGCCATCGTGAAGAGCGCAGGGATGAATTTGGTAATCGGTTACCCTCTCACAGCTCCTAGGCAGCAGGAGGGGAACGAGGAAGGGGCAAGAGGTGAACTGCTTTTAAGCTAACGACTGCTTATGGATAGGAAGGTCCAGAGTGACTGTGCAGCATCAGCTGTTGTCTGGGTAGAACTCACACCTTGTACACCACAGTTTAGGATGTTTAAGTGCAAAGTACTTGGCTGTTTTAGCAACCTATTCTTTCTCAGACATTTCCTTGGGAAGAAAGTAATCCAGACTAAATTGGAAAGGCAAATCTCGCTGTCGTCTCATTTCACTCTTGCCTACTAGCACACTGCAGAGGACACTGGCCTCCCTCCCCATGCTGTTCACATGTGTGCATCATGCCATGGTTGTGCTGTGGTTTTACCTGACCTAATTTGATCTAACAGGAGTTAGTCCTTAGCAGAGCAGCAGGTACTTTTTGAGTCATTCAGCAGTTTATTAACACTGTATTGCTTCAGTATTCACTGATATATGTTCAGGGCAGGACTGTTAGAAAATAATTTTGCTGGATTTGTGGTGTGTCCCAATACTGAATGCAGTCCTTCCAAATGAAAGCTCACCATCCCAGCTTCCACAGAGGCGATCTCTGGCAAGCCCCCAGGAGTGGAATGAGCGCGCTTCCTTAGACATTTTTGCGAAGCACAGCCTGGATATGTGGTTTTTGAGTCCAAGGCCACATACAACAGGTATTCAGGAAAATCACATCCTGCAGAGCAGAAATAGGGTTTTAGCTACTACAAAGTTATCTGAACTAGCTTGGTATAACGATACCTTTTTCTGAACTAAGCATGCATTTAAATAGTTAGAGATGTAGATACTCTCAACTACAGTGTTGTCATCGCAGACTGAATGCCTACTTAAGCACAGTACCTGTTAGCTGACAGCTCCTGTATAGGTTCTCCTGCTTGTTCACTCTTGGGTAGGGAAGTTAAATTTGTCCACTTGGCAAGTCTGGCGTAGATGACATTCCCGTTGAAGTGCAGTAACTCCTAAGATACTAGTATAAGAACTAATAAGTTCAATAAATTACTGCTTAGGACATCACAATGATAAGATCTTGAGAACTGGGTCTCAGATTTTGATGTTGAACAACTGTGCTATATGGTTAAGTTCTCTTTAGGTATGAACAAAATCTTCAAGTCCATCAGGATAGGGTGCAGAGCTAAGTAAAAGATTATTCCTGGAATTTGTAGACTTAATGGTTTTGGGGATTTTTGCCAGAAACTCACACCTCAGCTGTAATAGGAGATCTATGTGTATCTATTTATATAGTTTAATAGAAAATTGTCTTTTAATCGAAAGGTTTGTTTGGACTTAAAGCGGTAGCCATCATTTTGTATTTAGATGCCCAAACTAGCCTTTCTCCAGAAAGAAGAGAGTTTTCTGCATCTTGCTGCCTTTATGTTCTATCCCAAAGCTTGAGGACTTTCTGAATAAACCTTTCTGTTTTGTTAGCCCATCTCATTCTGAATCTGCTTAGTTGCATCGAGGAAGCAACCCCACATGTTCCCTTAGTGATTAGTGGTCTGTGCTTAAAGTTCTCAATGAGCGGAGAGTTGTTTGCATTTATCAGTTATGGCTGATGTATTCTGGTTCTGGATACAAATATCAGTCAGTGGTGTACTTTGAATAGAAGGTTCATCCTTCTATAAATGGTTTTGCTTTTCCAAATCAGAACCCTGTTTGTTGACTGTTGCCTTAACTAAAAATAACATAAAATTCAAACATTAAGATTACTGGGAACATAGTCTTCTTCTTTTCCTCAGGAAATTTAAAAAATAAGAAAAGAGTGTAATCTGAGGGGTGGTTAAACTTAATAAATATGTTTTACATTTACTTTTGTTTTGAGATGCAGGAATTATTTTATTTAGTGGTGTCGTAGTGATACGGTAGCGGGTTAGGCATTAGAGTGGGCGGTGTGTGTGTTGATAGTTAACATAATTTTCCAGTGTGCTTGTAGGAAGCTTTTGTAGACAATATAATGAAAATAGTTATAGTAATTTGAAACCCATGTATTTTTATGGAGGCTATATACAGTTGATCTCACGTAACTGTTACTTTAGAGGTTCTTTGATGTGAGTGATTGGAACAATAGCTAATAAATAGGTGGTGTTGTCATTCAGTTTGTAAGTAGTTGGGTTGTGGCAGAGGGAATCCCAAAACTGCTATTAAAGATGAATAGCGTAAGCCATATGCAGTGGAGGAAGTGTTTAAACTGAATACTTAATGGATAGAATTGTTGATGACTGTTATTAATTACTATTTGTTACTACTGCACATTGTTTCACTGAACAAATCTTATTCCCACGATAGACAGGATAGCAACACTTTAAACCTTCACTTCTCAATTAGGGGAAGGTATTTTTAGATGGAGAAATCTGTATAGAAAATGCCACCTTCGAGCACCGGGCTACATGAGCCTGTGTCATACAGGCAGTTGGTAACCAGTACATGTAGTAATGAGGAAATAGAGATGCTTTCAAATGTTGTTAAGTATTTTTTTTATAGAGGTTAGTTTGTGGCTGTGTTAGATGGAGTGTATTCTCTTAGGTGAAAGAAGGCTTCTACACCTGACCACAGCTGGAATTTATTAGAAGGAGTAGCTCTGTTCAGATTGTATTTGACTGCAGACATATTTTTTGTTCTTATGAATCACTAGTTGTGTGGATTGAAGAGTTTAGAGCGAGTCCTGGCTAAAGCAGGTGCGAGTGTCCTGATTAACTGAACACTTCGGGTAGGCTGGTATTCAAGAGTACAGTGAGGTTTGGGTATCTGTTTGAAAAGGAAACCTGGTATTGACCAATCTATACAATGTATTGACAGGTTTGAGTTCTTCTAAAGCATGAATTCGTGTTGTGAATTTCATACGTAAACCCATATTAATTAAATTAATATTATATTAAACACAAATAGTAAGGGGATGTAGGATCTGAGAGGGATGACAGAGTTCTCTGATAATTTTGCTATTGTGTTAGAAGTGTTGCTTCCCAACATTTAAGTGCTTCATTTCTTCTGAAAAATAAATCCTATAGTTAGGGAGATAGTGCCATCATGCTGGCACATACCTCTGATGAGGGCTTTTTTGTATTCCTGTGTTTGTTTATCTAACCCTAAAGTTTGTATATATTTCTTTCATGCCGCTTCTTTGCAAGTGACAATTTTCCTTCCATTGTCTGAAAAGCTCTCCTGCCCTTCTGAGCTGGAAGCCCTGCAGTCCTCTGTATTTTGCACCCGTGCCTGTTCAAGAATGGTGCTTTCTCCAGTTCTCCCTGCCCTTTCTCTGTAGTCTCTGTGTTACCATCTCCTTATAAGCCCTTGCTCGTTGGAGTTATTCTTGTTGGAATCTAGGCTACAAATAATCTTTCCATGCTGCAAGTTGCTGCTGCTGATAAATGTAGGCTGCTGCCAGAGGCTGGCAGGGAGATTCATTTGCTCTCAGGCCCCTGAATTGTGAATTAGGCTTTTCTGGTATTTTTCATTTGCACCAAAATCAGGGACCTTGTGTTTGTTTATCAATCCTCCCTGCAGTTTTGAAATTGATCTGGTTTAGTATTACCTAAGTGAATTTATTCAGTTGAATGTTATGCTGTAGGTTCTTCTGGAGGGCTACTTATACGAACTCAGTTAAAGCAAAAGTAATTCTGTATCTGTAAGATTTAATTCTGAAGTGTCTTTTTAAAATGCTTGTATTAATTATTACATATTAACAAAAGAGACTGCATGGATCTGATTTGTGTAAGCATTTTCCATGGGAATCCCAGTGCCTTATATGGTCAACTTGCTTTGTAGTGTTTCAGGGAAATGAAGGCAGCCATCCAACAGAAAGAAAAAAAAAAAAA
>VXBZ01002207.1:418660-465453 GCA_013399135.1 Heliornis fulica
AAAAAAAAAAAACAAAACAGCCCAGCTGGCTTTAGCTTTGTCTATAATACCCTCTTTCTTGGCCTTCTTCAGTAGCACAGTAGCTAATTATTAAAACTAAAAATGTGGCAAGAGCCTATATAGCCAGTAGAAGAAATTCCTTTTGTGGCAGTGACTGTATACTAAAGATTTAATACTGATTTAATAAAGAATGGTAGCATATTGATAGTACAGATTTGTTGCATAAAGAGCTGTTGTGCCTTTACCCAACCAAGCTTATTGTAAACAGGTGATAATTCCTTAAGTTTAAAGTTTAATCAACAGAATCCAGCATGCTTGCTTTTTGTGTGTGTGTGTGTGGTTGACCTGTTTATTAACTGCTTGAACAGATGCTAACAGTTTAAATAGGTGCCTGTTGAGGCTTGTATATTAAGGGATTGCTTCAGAGAGGAAAAAGAGCATCTGAGTATGGTGGCACCAGTCATTGAAAATGACTGTTTGCAGTGAGGTAAACTGCCTTGTGTTTAGTCTCAAGTATTGGGATGCACATGGGCTTTTTTGTAATTCTCCTTGTGGTAACTTATATACCTATACTTTAAAAACCCCTTCTGTATGAGAGGCTAGACTGTTAAACTTAGTCATATCTCTTTATTCAGCTACACAGAATCCTATTTTTCAAGAAGTATGATATGAGAATGCAAAAACTTCAGGTCTTTTGTTTGGAATACTAATGAAGGACAACATATTTTCTGTTGCAGAAAAGGAGAAACAGAGTACATTGTCACTTTCCTACTGTGCTGAGAGTAGTATGCAGTAAAAATGTGATAGTATTCATCTGACTTGCAGTGAAGAGAGGTTTTCTTCTATATCTGGGCTGCCTAAGGCCTTCAGGACTCTTTCAGCTAATCACATCGCTCTAGTGTCCGATTTGTGTAAGAAAGGAAAGGCCAATCTACTGAGCTCAGTCAGAAGTCATCTCTGCTTCTGCTGATACGGGGCATTCCAGACGCTTTCAGAAAAGCAGCTTTTGTTTCTTGATGTCTTTTGGACCCAGCTCTTAGCAGCTTCATGTAGTGGCTTCAGCTCTTTGTATTTACCTCATATTACTCATGGTTTTGTAGTCCTTTATTAGATGGTCATCAAAGTCATTTTGTTCTAGGCTGAAATGTTCTGGCCTATTGAGTTGTTCTTTTTGTGGAAAATAGGCTGTCCATACGTTTAATCAAAAGTATGGGTCTCTACAAAGTCTGTTCTCTTCCTGTTTTCAGCCACGAGCCGGAAAGAAGGATGGTATTTTTTTCTTTTTTTTTTAAAACACGTAAGGGTTGGGTTTGCCACTCTGGTAGGGCATTCTGCTGATTGTAGCTGCAGATTGACAGCTGGATGTTTTTATACTTGATTGGGAGAAGCAAAGGGAAAGACTGCATGGCTGGATGTTTTTTAAATATTCTACCATTTTGAAGGCTATTTAAAATTTTTCAGGACTTTTTTTTTTTTTTAAACATCTTCATATTTACCAGAAGTGTATTTCAAAGAAAGGCTGATATCCAACACAATTTATCAAGACCTAAAGAAAAACTGCAGTTCTGTACTGTAATTTTAAAGTTAATTTTGAATATGATAATTTAGAATATGGAAGCAGTAGAGAGAGCAGGTTGCTGTAGACTTGTAAAAATCATTTAGAGACACACTATCTGTGCTGTGACCTCTTTGCCTGCACTGGCACAGAGGAAGAAGCTGTAAGATGCAAAAATAGTGTAGGGATGTAGGAATGAGTCAGAAGAGTGGAGGCAAAAGCAAGCTGTCCGATGTGGGCTGGCTGTCAGGATGCAGCTGAGGAAAATTAAATGGTGGTATAAAAAATGAAGTGAGAAAATAAAGCTGATAACAGGAATACAGAAATTATGGAACTTGGGTGTTTGTGCAATGAACGTCGGGTAATTAATCATAGAATGGTTTGGGCGGTCATCAAGCTCCAACCCCCCTGCCAGGGGCAGGGACACCTCTCACCAGACCAGGCTGCTCGAGGCCTCATCCAACCTGGCCTTGGACACCACCAGGAAGGGGGCAGCCACCACTTCCCTGATCAGCCTGTTCCAGTGCCTCATCATCCTTATAGTGAAGAATTTCTTCCTAATGTCCAACCGAAATCTACCCTCTTCCAACCTAAACCCAGCCCCGTCATTCTGTCACTCCATGCCCTTCTAAAAGGTCCCTCCCCAGCTTTTTTATAGGCCCCTTCAGGTACTGGAAGGCTGCTAAGATCTCCCCAGAGCCTTCTCTTCTCCAGACTGAACAACCCCAACTCTCACAGCCTGTCTTCACAGGAGAGATGCTCCAGCCCTCTAATCAACTTTGTGGACCTTCTTCTCCACTCCAACAGTTCCCTGACCTTCCGATGTTGAGGACTCCAGAACTGGACAGAGTTGCCTGTGAAATCTGTACTTGGACTTAAGTAGCATTAACCTTTTAATACTCTATTATGTCATCATACCTAGATTATAGGGCAGAGGATTTGCTCTTGGGATAGTTCAGGACATCTCATAAAAACTGCTGTAGCACGTGGGACTTCAGCACTATCCGTGGAGGTAAAAAGAAGAGAATGGTTTATGGGGTAGAAGACTGTGGGGAAATCTGTAGAAACATGCACTTGGAGCAGTAAGTGTAATGAAAGGAAGCTTTTCTTTAAACATAGGAAAGGGTGTGTATCCTAAAACCTCAGTTCCATGTTATTTCAAAATGTATGGTTAAATCTGGGAATATGGCTTATGTTGACCTTTTTGTCTGTTTACCATCTGTAAAATGCAAACTTTTGTTGTAGAAGCTTTATGAAAATTCTGTTATGTACCTAAATGGTGCTAAATGAGTTCCATTTGGAACAAGATTTAAGTAATGTAGCAAGGTAAAATCCATAATTTTGAATAGCTGCACATTGTAAAAGCACTGATCCTCTCGTGAATGAAAAGTTTCTTCAGCCACAGGGAAATAGAGATGGTGCAGGACAGCACACAGGTCATATGCTTGTGGGGCTGGTTGCTTTGGCTTAGGCAGCATTAATTAAAGCATATTCTAGTCCTGGAATATTTAGCTGTTAGGCCATACTATTGCTTATATATAGCTCTGTGCATAAATGAATATTTAATGTAAAAGTAGAGTCTTTAGAGAAGCATAAGGCTTAAGTGTGTTTTGTCTAATCTAATAGTGTAAATTAAGCTGGCAGAACAGCTTTCCCCCCTAGGAATTTTTGTAGAGGTGTGCATCATAGAGGAGAAAAAGCAAGCTCAAAGCATCGAAAGTAGTCTTCTGGTGTGTCAGGAAGTTTAACTCTTTTCTGCCTAACAAAGGGGCAGTTTCTCACCATGCTCACCAAGGTATTAGGAGTATACCCCCTAGCCAGATGGGTAGATCTTTCATGAAAATAAATGGAGAGCCAGTTTTAACAGTGGTTTGCATTGCAGAAGCTTTCAGTTTGCAACACAAACAGTGGATGACTGAATAGCAGAGAAAACCAGACGGGCCTTTTTTTGTTTGTCTCAATGGGGGACACTTGGAAGTACCTGTCAAACCCTACCCCTGCCCTTTTTGCTGCTCTTTGTCCCTGTCAGGGCCACTGAATGGTTACCTGCCAAACCTCTGCAGCACATAGACTTTCCTCACGCTCAGACAGTGTGTGAGCTTTGTCCGTATAATCAAATGCCACTCTTTTTTTTTTTTTTTTTCCCCCCCCCCCATCCATTTACTTCAGCACTTGTTCTTACATATTTGCAGGGGAAACACTGTTGGTAAAGTCATTCATGTTTCTGTGACTGACCTTGAAGCCAGTGTGTTTTTCAACCAGGCTTTCATTTCTGTGCTCTTTGATAGTAATCATCTTTAACTAGCAGTTTGATGTACAAGAAGCAGACCTTAAAACATTTATGATTAATTTCATGGTGACGTGCATACTGCTAAGGTCAGGTAAACTTCTGAGTTCTTGTTATTTCTTTCAGCTGACACAGTCCTGGTAAAGGCCAGCATGTTTTCTGGCCTGGTGCAATTCAAAGATGTCAGCAGTCTCTCAGAAGTCAACAGAAATGAGTTACTGCGTAATTAGAAATGTTGGTGTTTATCCTTTCTGAGAAGGAAAGTCACAAGTAGCTGCAGCTCCAGGTGCGACTAAGCCAATACTGTATTTTACTGCCCTGAAAGGGTGTGCTCATGCAACTTCCTCCCACCATCCTGTTTTCTTTCCCTCCTGTTGTGGGGTGGGGTTTTTTTTCAATTTATTTATTTGTTTTAGTGGGTGGGGAGGGAGAAAGGGATGTTTCTGCCTTGCTGGTGAGTTGCATTGGCTAATGGAGAGTCTGACAAATGCTTTTGGGAGTGTGCTGTTGAGACTGAGGAGAGAGAATGGGACCTCCCTGTTTGTCAACAGTGAGCTCCTGTAGAATCATGTTCTGAGCGATTAGCATATGTTAGCTCAAAGGAGTTAGGGTTTTGCTGGTTTTATAACACTACTTCCTGCAGGGAACAGAATATTGCTTAGAACTCATCTTGAAACATAGAAATTAAAAATTATCCAACAGACATGGTATTTGTTAGTACTCTGAAACTTTGTGGCTTCTTTTGAATGTCAGAGATAATAATATTCAGGTGAAGGACCAGTTATCATCTGGGATATTTGTGTTGGAGGTATTTTTTAATATAGCTACTTAAAATCCTGTGTAGCAGGGAAAAGAAGATCCCACAAGTTCAGTTAGAATGCTTTCTTAAGGTGTGTGTTTTTATCAGTATTAAACTACCATAACTTTTACTGAAGGTATCTTCTGTTAGCTTTTTAAAAGTGGTATTACGTGCTGCTGAAGGCAGTGGAAGAAATACATCAATGTCTGTCTTCGACTCAGGGGAAGAATTCCTGTAAAATGACACTGTTGATGAAGTAGAGAGCATAAGTACTTAACCTTTTTTAAGAAATACTTCGGTTTTATGGCAAGTTTCATTAGTGACTTTTTCTCCTTGAAACTGATGTCTGGTCCTCCACCATCTGGTATCCAGGACTGAGAACCTAGAGGTGAACTGATGCATGTGTATGAATGTATGAATTCCTTGTGCTCTGGCAAAAGAGCAGATGACATGAATGCCA
Organism: Heliornis fulica; assembly: GCA_013399135.1. NCBI lineage: Eukaryota > Metazoa > Chordata > Aves > Gruiformes > Heliornithidae > Heliornis > Heliornis fulica. The sequence goes on from VXBZ01002207.1 coordinate 423,762, forward strand.
TGCTGATTTTGGCACGTATGCTATGGATTAGTTGTTCATCTAGATAGAATATTTTCCTGTTGCTTGCTTTTACTTGGATAAAATTGCTCTGAAAAGGTAGCGAGACAATTTAGAGCTCACTAGACAGACCACAGGTTTGCCTTTACATGCAAAGGGAGCTTGGTTTGTAAGGACCTATGGCTCTGTAGATAGTGGGAACAGTACAGTTGTATCCTTGACCTTCTTTGTAAGCTCTTCCCTAGATGTTTGCAGAGAATTTCGGGATGGTAGGTGTGACCTCTAGATGCAGTCTATAGAAGGGGCTTCTCAAAAACACTCCATTTCGTCTGGCTTTTTGTGCACTGTGTGCCAAAACAATGCATTTTGTCTTTGATGCTTGGTGTGACAAGGGACCATTATGGCAGAAAAATGAGAGAAGTCTGTGTAATTCAGGTTTGGGGGGGACACGCTTAAAGGTGCTCTCTGATGAAGAAACCTGTTCAAGTTCAATACCTAAGGCATCTTTCTTTGCTAATAAGCTTTCATAAACATTTATGAGCAGTTGCCCTGTGTGGAAGCAGCTTTTTCACCTGTCATGGCAATGAGCTTAAAAAGTCTTGATGGACCTATGCTGGTTCAAAACTCCGTTGGTGCCCCAGGTCGTAGGAGTGTGTGTCAGCTGGGGTCCTTCAGCACTGATCAGGCCTGGCCTCATGGCACAAAAAAGGGTTGGTGCTGTTGGTGAAGCTGAGCAAGCCTTCAAAGCACTGTATCTGTCACACGTGTGGCTTTTCAGTTCTTTTATCCAGTATGGCTGGTGTAGGGTAACTCTTTTAGGCATCTGTGTGTTATTTGTCCTGCTGGTGTAGGGTTAACAGGCCTCTGCTGTTTCTCAGGTATTTCAAGACCGGTTTAGAAAATAAATACTGGCAGACAAAGCTGCCTAAAGTTCTTGAGTAGTGGCAAGAGCTGCCTAAGCATTCCTGTGTTACCATACCTGTATTACCGAGGTCTTCTGAGTTAAATAGTGGTCGGTGGGTTTTTAGTGTTTTGGGTTATTACTCTAGGCTGTAAGGTGGTATATAATCCTGATTATGTGAGGCAAAACATTCTGCTTCTTTCAAAGCCCAGAGCAGAGGTATTTATTGATCAGTTCTCTCCAACATTATTTGTATATGTCATATGCTACTGATATTTTTCCCCATACTTAATATATTTAAGAAATGCCTTAGTATTCCTGACCCTAACAACTGTATTTTTTCACTGATGTTCATAGCTTTCCTTTCCATATTTCTACTTTTTGTTACTTGAAATTTTTACAGATTTATACCCACATTTAAAAAATGATTTTGTATTGAATTTCACCATTTTATTTTGTAAGCATTTTATTTTTAATATACCATTCCCTACTGCTGTAACTTTCTAATCAAGTGTCCCTGCCTATGGTGGGGGGGTGTGGAACTAGATGATCTTTAAGGTCCCTTCCAGCCCAAAACATTCTATGGTTCTATGAAATTCCTTTGTAGAATAGTGGCTTCTTGTCTGTGTGATACCTACAAAAAAACCTAAACACAAACAAAAAAACCCTTGAAAATTTGCCCTTTAAAAGTGCCATGTGTTGCTATGTATAGTAGGACGTACTGTTGTAGAGTATATAAATGATGTTTTTACTTGTTGCCTGTTGTCTTCCTGGCCATTTTTTCATGTAAATGGTTTCCTAGGAACTTGTGATTGCTTACAATTTCTCTGTTGGTCTGTCATAATGAGTTTCTGATGAGACAGTGGTGCCAGAATACATCCTGTTTAGGTAGACCTGAGGGAGTCCAATGTCGAAGCGGGAACTTCTGTCATACGCGTACACGAGAAAGTTCACAGAGTGGATGTTGGTTGTGTACGTTTGTGGCTGGAGAGAAGTTGCTAGATGTCTCTGTTAAGAGGTACTTAGAGCAGTTTCTTGTGCTGGTGAAAGTCTGGGCTTCGTGGACGGAGAGCTGTTGCGTTGGAGCTGGGATTGGTGCTGGGGTAGAGGATGTGCTCGCTTGCTGACACAGGTTTCCCCTTCCGACCAGCCAGGGGTTGGTTTGCTCAGCGAGTTGCACCCTGTGTCGGCCTATTGAACGGAGAGTATTAAGTTACACTGTGGCAAAAGTGCCTTTTTTAGAAGTTGCACAAGGCGTCCCTGTAGATGAACTGCTGCATAGCTAGCCTTTGAGAGAGAGACGGAGTTGGGTGTTGAATACTTTTTAAAATTCCTTATACTTGACAGAGGCTTGTAGTACATTTGATTAGAATCTCCTTGTTTGTACAGTCTTGTTAACTACACCAAAGCATGGCAGTGTATTTTGTGTAAGTTATTTTGGAAGATTGTTCAGCAAATTTAGCAAAGGCACAGCGTGAGTGCACCCTCGTTTAACTTCGAAGGGATTCCTGAAGTGTCTGGTCTGACTTGAATTTTGGCTTTAGGTATAGTGCGTGTTGATCTTATCCTTGCAGAGGGTTTATTTGAATGTTGGTGACCTTTGGTGAAAGTACCTTATCTTGTAGGGATCACTGTGACTTTTTTTTTTTGGTGCAGATTAAATGCAGAAGAAGGCTTTGGACAGGTTGTTCCAAATGCTGCTGTGTGTCTGCCTACAGTATGGAGTAGGAAAATATGTATGGAAATTACTTGACACTGAATCTTTTAGTACTCTCTATACCCCATGTTCTTCCCTGAGTAATTCCTTCAAAATTACAGCAGATCAGAAAGTGAACTGGATCCCAGTTTCTTTAGGTTTTATGCTGAATATATTTCTGAAGTCAGAAGTTAAACAAGCTATTTTAAAATGTAGTTATGTCTGTATATTCTAAATGGGAAAAGAAGAAAAATTGGAAAGAGGGATTTATTTTTTTCCTGTTGAAAAGTGAAGTTAAAATGCGTGTACGTCACTGATGAAGGCAAAACATACTGTGTTGTCTTTAGGTGTTTGGAAAGCTGACAGGATTATCCTGGAGATTTCCCGAGATGTTTGGGTTGCCCAGCTTCAGAGCTGGGGCTGCCATGAGGAGCAGCACTGAGGTCTTCTGCTACACATGGCAAAGGTGGTGTCTGACTCTGCCAGGTTGCAGGGACTGGAGCTGCAGGTTTCTCACCTTGTTACTGCCTTAATAGGCAAAATCTGTAGTAGGAATTACAGTCTTAAGAAAGAGCAACTGTTTGATATTTATTGTAAGAAGCTTGGCTCATTTGGTTTTGGATAATTTCATTAAAACTATTTAATTGGTTTTTAGACAGTCCTTGGTTTTCTGCTAAAATCAGTGAGAATATTACGCTTTCATTTGCAATGTGCTGAATTGCAACCTATGCCACCTTTAAGACTTAAGTAGTATTTTTGAAGAGCTGAAAATGGTTTCATATTGTTCTAGTCAGTTCAGTGAATCCTTAATTTGATAATAAATCAGTACATTTACTGGGATTTATATTGGAAAAGGATAGCTTTTCTTTGCCCAGTCTTGAAACAGAAAGTAGGAGCAGCAATGTTTTCTCTCCTTATGAAAAATGATGAGAAATGTTTAGTTAAGTTTCCTATCTGTATGTAGTACTACCTTTGTTTAATTGGTTTGGTGTAGAAAACCAGTTTTTATTAGTGTATTTACCACATTTGAGATAATTTTACTAATGTTTAAGCAATTCACAATGACACTTTTCATTTAATTGGAGTTTCCGTCCAAGTACAACATGATTATATTAGATTTATATACATTTTATGTTTAAAAGAAAATAATTGAAGTGTCATTCGTACTTCATGTGTACTTTTTTATTCTGTTAAATGGAATTATACAGATTAGTTGCTTATTTACATATATTCTTCTACTTAGGGAGAGGAAAGGTCTGAACAATACAAGCCTTTTCAGCTTACTAAGAATATGCTTTTACTTCTAATGGATTTTATTATGATGAGGATAAAACCACATATGGCAACTGCTAATTGACTGAAGCATTAGTAGGTGTGTATTTGCACATTTGAGTGCCTTTGTGTACCTGTAGTCTTGGTTTCTTCAGCTGAGGGTGCTTTTTGCTGTTAACAGTAATGGTGTGTGGTAGGAAAGTAAGTACAGTCTTGGTAGGTCTGTATGCTCTGCCAAGATGTGCAGTATTTTTTCTTTGATGGGATGAAGGGTTATAATTGTTTTTATTAAGTTCAATGTTGTTACTTATATTCTACTCAACTCTGCTGTTTCATGTGGCAAAAATTAGAAAGCAACCAAAACTTCCCCTAGATCCTGCTGAAGCAGAAGATAAAAGGTCAGTTGATGAGTAGATCATTAGTGTAGCCTGTAAGAATTCACAGCGGAGCAGTGATAGTTGTGGTCAGGTTTGCTTTCTTCCAAGGCAGTGCAGTTTAAATCTCCAAAGAACTCAGAGTTGTATAGAGGTAATAGTCAGAAGCAGAGGTAAAAAGGGAAAGTTGGTACATCTGGTTGAAATTAAATACAAGGAACATAAATGTGAACAACCATGTTTATTTATGTAAGCAGATTTTTCTAGTAAGCTTTCTTGATGCCTTTTTGATCTGTTAGATGATTAATTTGGTTAAGAATGTGAGTCAGAGGGTATCACTACCATGTCAGGTGTTTTAAATTGAAAAGTTTCTTTGGCGTATGATCTTCTTTAGTTGCCCATATGCTAAAAGCAGATTATGTGAGCTCATGAAATAATTTAATTATTGGAAGTATGCTTGGCGTGGTCTTAAGTTTGACTGGGCAGAAATGCATATGCTGGATGACACTGCTTTATTGTTCTCCGCACTATGTGTCCATGAAAACTAATCATAGCAAACTGCGAAGGCAGAGGCCAGAAAAGTGAGAACATCATTTGTGAAATGAGCCTGAAATTCAGTTTTGGATTCATCTCACACGTTCACACATTTGGTGCTGTTGGACAAATGGCATAGCTTTCAGCAGTATATAGCTAAAATGTGAATCTGTCATATGTAATTTGCAATAAATACCTACTTGCCTAAGCCTTCAGGTTACAAAGCTAAGAAACCCAAGTCTATGTTTAAAAGTAAGTTGTGTTCTTCCACAGAATATGTTTTAGTTTTAATTTGAAAGAAACAAGAAAGAGGAACAAAAGTTGATGCTCTAATGTGGTTTTGGTTTTTTTTGCGGGGGGGGGTTTAGGGGGGCAGGTTGTCTTGAGATTTTTCTTTGCGTTTAAGTAAATTAATATCTTTGACATTTGCTACTAAACATTAAGCATTGGTGGTTTTAATTGAGAGATTGCTTATAAGATAAATTTTCAAGTGATCTGAAAACAGATTTGCACACAGCTAAAAAAGACAAATATTTATTTGAAAGTAGATTTGCATGTAATACTGAGTAGCCTGGAATAGCTGAAATTTTGTTTGTTTTTTGTTGTTGGGTTTGATTTTTTTTTCAGGAAAGCAGGCATTAGACTGTGTTGTTCATACAATGTATGTCAGAGTGAATCTTGATCCGTTACTGGGATTGCTAACAGGAATGGTAGCATCTCTGGTTATAGTAAATAACATGTTATGGCCAACTCACCTCTTCTCCCTATTTATCTCAGCAGTAGGTTAGAGGACAATAATAATTCTGTCTTCTTGAGACACGCTAAAAGCACTTAAATATATATATTATTTTACAGTTCAGATTAAGAACTATGATTAAGCATTCATTACAGTTCAAATATTGGGAAGTCCCTATGAAATGAGTCTTATAACATGTAGATTGTAGCAGTAGTTTTTAGTGTTTTTCATTAATTGTGCCCTTAATTAAATTTACTGTCTTAACTATAAATTACAAACTAGCAAAGCTTTAGGGCAAGTAATTAATTTAGTAGTTCAGTGTAACAGAGAAAACAAGGCAAAATGAATTAAAAAATTACATTATGGTCTTACTGAATATTTGAGCTAACCAATTATCAGTTTCATGGAGGTCCTGGTTTTATCCACCTCGTGGAGCTGAAATAAAATCTAAGTCAACTTCTGTTGAAGTGTGCATAAGACAAGGTGTTTACATGAAGTAGAATTAATAGCCAGAGAAATTTGCGTTCTGGAACAATTTGTCTATTTTTGTCAATGTTTGACAGCCCAGCAGCATTCAAATTAAGCAATGATGGTTAATGAGTGCTTGGTTTCAGTAGTCTGCATGCCTTCCCCATGAGACTTGAATGGACAAGAAACGTTGCATCAGCCTCAAGTAGTGTTTTCTCCTTAGGAGAAAGTGTCTTGCCCACCTGCTTTTGCAGGTGTCTAAAAGGATCCACATTTTCTATACTCAGAAGTTAAATGTTTCCAAGAAATTTCCCCAGAGAAGAGTTTGCTGCCCTGCAGTGTTGGGGAAAGGGTTTGATATTGAAATGTATTCCAAGATTGACCCATATTCTGGGGTGAGAGAAATACAAACAATAAACTTGAAGCTGCCGGAACTTGCAGAAGCAATTAAATGCTCTTGAAATGATTTATTCATTTGAGTTACTGGATATGGTAACTGTCATTTTAACAGTTTGTATGGACCGTCTCTCCAGGATCTTTAGTAGGCCATTCTTAACTGAAAATAATGTGCACATGTGCATCATACACACAGTATTTACAAATAAATTAAACAAAACTACTGTAGGAAAAGGGTAGTATTATTTGTTTGTCAAGAGTATTTGCATATTACAATATTAAAATTTTACTAGCAAGCATGCTTTTAAGAGGTGGAGTATTCAGTCCTAAAACTAGGTTTTGTTTTAGGACTTAGCCAGTATTACCCAAGCTTATTGAAACATAGAAGCTGTGACTTAGCTAAATGAACATTGGAAAGATTATATTTAATTTTGTAATTGAGCAACATTTGTCATTTGTAACACTAGATTAGTGGCTGAAGTTCTGTTACAACACCAAAACTGTCCTGTTTCTTGCTGTAAATGTGAACATCCGCTGCAGCCTTTCCACCCCATATGTATTTTAGTAGAAAAAGTGCTCAACAAATGTAAAAAATATGCTTTTGTAGTATTCCTTAAATAATGAATAAGTGTAATTCACAGTAATATTTCACAACCTAATATTTTGGTCATTCTTACTACTCTTTATCCTGGAAGTGCTCCTAAATATTCAGTGAGTCTTAGGACATTGTCATTACTAATATTAGACTCTTGAGTTGTTACACTTTGTACAAAACCATTGAATTAATGACCTGCAAACAAATTTAAAGTGCAAAAAATCCCATTGTTTCTTTTGTTCTGGTGGCTGTAATTGCCAGGGTGCCTTAAGTCCATAGCTTGAAAGTTAGATAGGGCTTATGTTTTCATTTCATATGCCTTACTGCCACTTTTCTTGTTTGTGGTGCTTTTTTAATTAATGTGCAAGATAAATACGTGACCTACAGAAAGTGGACAGTGTTGCTCAAGCTGGCTTTGGATCTTTAGACCAAATTTCTTTTTATATCTCCTCAATCCTTTGAAAGAAATTAATAAACCAAGAATTGCTGTATGTAAGCATTTTTTTTACATTTTTTTTTCCCCAAGGAGAGTAAAGGTGAACAGATGTTCATAGGCAGTGTGACTATCGAGCTGTGATGTCCTCAGAAGGGCACAGATCCTTGCCCGCAGAGTGGTTGGTGTTCAGGCTGCAGGGATTGCCTGGCAGTGTGGAGCTCACCAGGGGCCAGTGAGAGCGCCAGGTAGAAGCTATAACTGTTGAGTTCACACTGTGCTGTGACATTATTTCAGATCACTCTAGCCATGTCTCTGTGACCAGGAGCGGCTTTAGTTCTCTGCAACTTCTGCTCCTATCTCAATACCAGTCGAAATTGCTGAGGTGGAGGGGACAGCCAGGTAGACAGAGTGAGGAATGTAATTTCCTTAGGAAGTCTGTACAGATGAGAAAGTAGGCTAAAATGTGTTGCAAATTCAAGTGGGAGTGGTAGAAAAGGTTGCAAATTTGGAAATGTGTTCCTGAAAAGTGTCAGCTTGAAACAAGAAGCTTTAACACGGGGTTTGTAATAGCTGAAATTTCACAGTAAAACCAAATTTTGTTTCTCTGGTAGTGGAATTAGGACATGAGGATGAATTTCTGAACAAGGCTTCTTCTCTGAAGATAAAAATATTTTAATATAATCAAGGCAAATAATTATGCTTTACTCAGATATAAATGGTGGTATTTTGCCGTCTTTTTGTTATTGTACCTAATTTTAAATTCTGATTGCTTTTCTGATCCACCTCAGATCTGTTTCATCAGAGTATGTCAGCATAGCTATAAGGGTGTGTGCTATGTGATGGCAGAGGGAACAAGCAATCCGAGGTGAGGAGAACAGGAGCCGCTTTTGACCAGCTCTGCTGCTAGTTGTGGAGGCCCTCCCTTATTTTGGAAGATGTTAATGTCCTGTGTAGTTCCAGTGGAATCACTGGGCTTGGTTCACTAGATAAATCAAAGGAAGAAACAAAGGAGATGTTTCTTTTGTTTTCAGCATTTCCACAGGAATTCAGAATGGCCGTTTGGCTTGTTTTTTACCTTAAAGTTTAATGCATTATTCCATGTTTTCACTCCTTTCCATAGTAAGAGTAAATAAGGAAAAATAAAATGTGGTGATAAAGGTTAATTATAAAATGTTTATTTTCTGTTATTATAGGCAAAATATCTTAATTTGTGGAATAGATCAGGATGGTGATCCAGTAACCTTTGGAAAAGTTAGCAGTAAACAGAAGATTTTAATCTCTCTAGAAAATAGTGGAGAGAATATAATTTAGATTATTAGATGTCTCATTAGATGTCATGACCTTGTTAGATTTCATTATTGTTGAACAAAATAAAAATTGCAGTCTCGTATGAGAACAAACTGTATGAGACACTAGTCTAACTGATTGATTGCCCCTTTCCCCACAGAATTTCTGATTATTTTTGTTTGTTTGTTTTTGTTGTTGGTTTTTTTGGTAATACCTGTTTTTCCCATCTTTTGGGGAAGAGTACTGCCTGCTGAATTCCTCATAGTGGTTACTCACTGACGGACCAAGTGCCTCCCTTTTTTTAAACCCATTTTTAAGGTTGCTTGCTAACTCTGGTCTACCCTTCACCTGTGTACTTAACACCTGGTGGTAACCAGAGCCAACTAGCTCCCATGTCACTTCCCAGGGATACAAAGTGGTGGTGAATGCAGTTAAACCCCAGCATGTTCAGCAGGCTTCTGGAGGGATCAGAAAGTATTTCTGGTGAAAATGTAAAACGTTGTTTCACTTCAGGTGGGCGTGTTGTTTGCAGGACAAGTTGGACTTACCTGAGGTTGGTCTGTATGGGAGCTGAGTGCAGTTGATTTTTGCTGGTCTTTGCAATCCAGAGTTCAGGTGTTTGTTGAAATACGAAGCAGTTTTCTTTCCTGGGACTTAGTATACTTTGAAATATTATCGACTTCGCATTGTTTTGCTTCCTATATGAATAATTAGTCCAGTTTCTGAATTAGATCCCAAAGGAAACGAGGTTTATATTATTGCACTGTCCAGCTGTTCTGTTTGGGGCCCGTTGGCTGATTCCATCAAATTTGGCCGGGTAATGAGCGCTTCATGCAGAAAATTCTGCCTTTTTACCAGTTCTTGGAGGCTGGGAACAGGGTTGAGAGAAAGAACCAGTGCGTGGGATGAAGGGAGTCTTGGAGCATGAGCTGCCGTGATCTGCTTGCCCTAGGACCTGGTTGGTGTGTTTGCAGACGTGGTAGATGGCAAGAGCTTCAGGGACAACCTGTTGTTTCACTAGGTCATAACTGAGACTAGGTGGGAATTAAGGTCTGTAAAGGGAGAAACTGGACATGGGGAAATAAATGCCAAGAACCTAGATTAATCCTAGAAGGATTGTAGCAAATGTGGAAGATGAAGACATGTGGGTTATGTGTCCTCTATGCAGAGACTGGGACAGAAGTCATTGTGGGAATTCTTGTTGCTTACATCTTGCATGTATGCTGCTTTTTCCTTTGCAGTAACTTCCAGGTTGAGGTCTAGAAGGGCAGACTTTTCAGAGACTGTTGCCTTAAGTTTATCATGCTGTTCTGACAAGCTTTCCTTTTGGAGTTGAGGTGTCAGTCTTTTAACAACAGAGGCACTTCTAGCACTTGAAAAATACTGCTTTTAGAAGTGACTATGAAGATAGCACCATGACGAGTAGAGTAGAAATGGAAAACCGAGTAGAGTAGAAATGGAAAACCGTTGAGATAAAATTTCTTTTGTAACATTTGTTTCTTGGCTTTCTGGCATAAGGTAGCTGCTGATAGGCAGAGGTGTCTTTCTTATGGCAAGTGCTGGGAAGAGTCCATCAAACACTTGCCTGTGAGGCTGTGAAGGGGACCAAGGAGACAAGGAGAATAGGATGTACTATATACATATTCTTCAGCAATAGGATCAATTGTTTATGCTTTTCTCCACTGTAAGTTAGGTAATAACCTTCTTGGAGGCCACAGTGGGTTTTCTGTAAAATGTTTCAGGTGCAAGGCTCATTATAAATAATCTTTAAAGAAACTCAAAGGTTGTATTTTTCAAATTATACATCTGTCTTCCATCAAGTCCAGCTTCTGTGGCTCCTGTTGTTCCATAAAAAATTGTTAGAAAAGTTGTTCAGATTATAGAAACAGTTATGAGAAACATTTAAACCTCACAAATGTGATCACTAATAATGCTGGTACTCTCCTATTTGCATATGCAAGTAAATTCTTTTATTATCTTACTAGTTAATCTTTTATCATCCTAACATGTATAATCTCACAGGTTGTTTATCTTTGGTTGTCACGAATGTGCAATTTCTGATAATACATGAGAAGTGTATTTGAGTTCTCCTGATTCTTGCCATGTATGGCACAATAAACTGCCCAAATTTGGTCAAATATTTTTAGCCACTTAGTCATATGTCTTTTAATGTGCTGCATATGTAAGCTTTTGATTCACTTAGCAACAGTATTTTTATGAGTATGTCTTGCCAGTTTTTCTTATGTATACTTGAAAAATGGGCAAGGATTGTTCTGTGTTGGGTTGTGTCACAACCAGATGGTCTGGAGTTTTTTGGTTTTTTAATATTGCTAATCAATTTTAAGATATAATTTTTTCAAATATTATTAATTTTATAGGTTTTTAACATCCAGGAGTATGCAGCATATAAAAATGTAATATTAAAAATCTATACTAAAAAGTCTTAAACAATGTCAAAGTTTTCTGATATAAATTTATTTTCCCTATTATAAACAAAAGTTATGACATGCATAAGATTTCAGTGGTCAGGCAAACTGGATGTCCAGGAGAACTGGATATATGGCATGTGTGAAGCACTGACTAGGTTAATGTTTCTGTTCAGAGTAAACATTCTTGCATTTGTTTTCCTCCTGAACTGAGTTACGATGTCTTGCATGTAGCTCCTTTTCATTTAAGTAAGAAAATGCCTTGCAAAGAGAGATGATTCTTTTCTCTCAGAGCTTGTTACTAGCATGCAAGAATTGTATGCTGATGGTAACTGGAAGTAACTGAAGGCAATATGCTTGAAGAATTTGCAGTCTTTATGTTGGAGTATATTCATAAATTATTTTATTAAAAGAATTGCTGACTCTAAGGATGGATATGACTAAAAAGGTAATTAAAAAAGACCTTTAGAAAACATCTTTCAGGAATACCTGAAAGGTAGGAAGATTTGTGAACATTTTCACCTAAGAATATGTTTTTGGTTTTAACTGAAAGTACAAGCAGCATACTGCAGCCTAGTTGCAGCCTAGCTGCAAGTTTATGGATGAACAAGTCCAGATGAGGCTCGTTGTTTAAACAGTTCCGCGTTACACTCTAAACAAAGCCTTAAGTTCCTACCTAACTGTGGCAAATGGGGTCAGAGAGGGATAATTTGTTGCTGGTTTTGTTTGGCTGGTTTAATGGGACAGCAACACATCTCCCAGACGGCATAGCCATTGCTTCAGCGCTGCAGATTGGAGAAAAACGTTGGGATTCATCTTGGAAGGCACAATTACTTAAATAAGGAAATCGAGGGGGGGGTGGGGGTAGGGGGGCCTTGCCATTAGAAACCAATACCTAATTCTCTGGTTTTGTTGCTGTAGAAGTACATGCTTCTGAAAAGTACATGCAATTAAGGTATACATTTTAATTAAAGGCATAATTCTCAAGAAGGATTTAGAACCCCAGCAATAAAAGTTCTCATTTCAGCCTTCTGGTTCTGTAGTATTGTTGATTTATTAAGCTAAAAAAAAAATAATAGTAATTACCGGTCTTGTGGGGTCTAGCTGTTTTCAAGTCCTTGCTGTCCTGAAATGCAGAGTGACTTTTCTCTTGGTTGCTCTGCCCTTTTAAGGGCAGCAGTATGGAAGTTGGCAAGAAAACTCACTGAGCACCCTGTGAGAAAAATACTCAAACACAGAGAAGAAAGGCAAAATAGGAGCCAGTCAAGATGGAGATCAGCAATAGCTCTGCATCTGGGCAACGCTGTTTGCTTGCTAATTAAGAGATGCACACCACTGGTAATATTTTTGCAGCGTACCAGGTTGATACTGAAGTAAGTTTATAAACAACAGTGATTAATATACTGTTAAAAGGTGTGTGGTGGTGTAGAATATGTTGCTGTAGAAAACAGCAGGAGGGTGTGGAAGTGCGGTGGAGCACCCCTTTCATACTTCTCAGTCTCAACTGCATTATAATATACCACGTCATGATATTGTTTTCCATACTGGTCCCCGTCTCTTGGTCTCAACAGTTGTACTTGATGGTGTAGCAAGTTGGTTGGGTTTTTTTCAATGCTAATATCTGCTTGAGTGACGACTGAGCTGGGCCTGGGATAGAGTGAGAGCCTGGGGGCTTTAGAAAGAGAACTGCTTTGTGCTGGGGAACAAGGTTGCAGTGGGGATTGTAAGTAGCTTCTCAGAAAACTAACAAATTTACCTGAGGAAATCATACTTATTGGTTTTGTTGAACTCTGTTTGAATTTGTTTGTTTAAGGGTTGTTGTATTTTTCAAATACGCAACACCTGCTGCTTTTCTCTCATATTCTTCCCATCTTGCTGTCAAACCCCAACAAATAAACACTACTTCATCAGACCTGAACTTAACCTTTTGTCTTGAAGATGATGCTTAAAGATGCACAGTATTGTAGAACGGCTTTAATATGAACTTAAATCTTTCTTTCTTTATAGGCTTGTATAGATGATAACGTAGATATGGTGAAATTCCTGGTGGAAAATGGAGCAAATATTAATCAACCAGATAATGAAGGCTGGATACCTCTACATGCAGCTGCTTCCTGTGGATATCTTGATATAGCAGAGTAAGACTTTTTCCTCTATTTTTGAAATACACATATTTGCTAGAGGGGCATTGGAAGCAGATAGCATTAATAAATTGTCTTTTTAGTTACCTCTGAGACGTGTAGTGAGAGAGAATGCTTTTATGTTGTGTGCTGATGTGAAGCATTCTATGTGCATAACTGTGCATTGCATCTTCTCTTTCTTTTTTTATGTTGTCTCTTAGCTGTAAAATGAAAATCTTTAAACTGTTCGTGATTATAAAAATTTGTTACAAAATTTTGATTTTTTCTGTAGAGGTTGTTGTGGGAGGAGGCATGGAGGCAAAGTGTGTATTTACTAAGAGTCTGAAACATTATTGCAGGATAAGTTTCTGTATAGAAGATTAATTTTGTGATAGTATTTGCATTCCAAAAAACTTATTTTTCAGGTGTGGGATAACGTTGTGACTTTTGCTAATTATTTTGACTCTGGAGCAGTCTTACAGTTAGTTAGATGCCCATTATGGTATTGATTAAACCTTACTCAGTACTAAATTCCAGAAGTGGTTTTGGTTTTTTTCTTGAACCTTGTTGTTGGCCACTGAAGGATATGCTAAAATCAGTTTTTTCTGAAAGTAATGATTAATTTGAGAAAATACCTGACATGTTTTACAGCACCACTGTTCTTGCCATAACAAAGATAGTAGTGTCTTTCTAAAGACCCTTTGGGTAAACACAAACTTAATAAATTCTGCTGAACTCAGTGTGATATCTGATCCAGCATAACACTTGGATAAAATATAAATTAATGCCTTATCATGTAATTATGTTACTGTAATAATTAAAGTGATGAAAGATGGAAATTGTAAGTTATGGGGATCGTTTATTGATGTTCTGTGAATTTGAGAGATTTAATTACTTGAATCTTAAGGGAAAGGAAAGCTCCTGGAAAACTTCCTTTACTGTGAATTTTTTTTTTTTATTTTTATTTTTTTATGTTCATGGAGTGAAGTGCTTTGTATATCCTTTTTATAACTGGGACACTGCATGACTGCTAACTTCTGTATTCTGCCTTTCTACGTTATGCCAGCGTTTCATGCTGTCATCTCCCTTACAAGCATGCTCTAAGTGTTTACTCGCTGGTTATACTATGACTAGAATTTCCCTACAAACTGAGATGATACGAGTCTTTCTTCAGTTTAGTGGAGGTAAAACACCTGCTTTTTTTTCCACAATAGGAAAAAATTTGAATGTTCTGGTTTGGCATTGCAGCCTAATGTATGCAGATGTCCAGGGAAGAAAGAGGTCCCTTATCCACAAGAGAACTTTTTGCTATTGGCTTGAGTATCTGAAATCTATAATGGTGGTGGTTTTATTTTCTCAGGCTGGGACAGGAGCGGTCTGCGTATGTTCTACATTATTGGGATATAGTCCTGTGGAATGTGGGACATCTAAGCAGTTAGAAGAGCAGTGTTTTTAAGGTGCAAGGAGTTTTGAAGATGAGCTGTTGAAATAAATTTTTAAGTGCAGCTGAGAAGGGTAACCTGACCTGAACAGAGCAATATTTATATCTGATGAGGCCCACAGAGTTTATATTTTCTTCAAACCACTTCTCCAGGAGCTCGGCTTCAAATGATTTACAAAACCAACAGCAGAATTTGCAGCTGAGGCAAAACTGGAGGAAGAGAAAAGGATGATAAACTAAATTACCAGAGGTTAGAAATAATTCATCACTAAGGTTAGAGTCTATGAAATACAACTGACATCTTCAAATCACAGACTGTTTTGGGTTGGAAGGGACCTCAAAGATCACTTAGTTCCAACCCCCTGCCATGGGCAGGGACACTCTCCGCTAGACCAGGCTACCCAAGGCCTCTTCCAACCTGGCCTTGAACACTGACAGCGTTGGGGCAGCGACAGGTTCTCTGGGCAACCTGTGCCAGGACCTCACCACCCTCACAGTGAGGAATTTCTTCCTAATATCTACTATACATCTGCCTTCCTTCAGTTTAAACCCATCACCCCTTGTCCTGTCACTACGTGTCCTTGTAAACAGCTCCTCTCCAGCTTTCTTGTAGGCCCCATGAGGTACTGGAAGGCTGCAATATGTCTCCTCCAGAGTCTTCTCTAAGCTGAACAAGCCGAACTCTGTCTATCTTTGTAGCAGAGGTTCTCCAGCTCTCTGATCATCTTCGTGGTACTGCTTTGGACTTGTTCCAACAGCTCCATGTTCTTTATTTTGGAGTAGAGGGGAGAATCACCTGCTGGCTACGTTGCTTTTAGAGCAGCCTGGGTTACAGCTGGCTTTCTGACATTGCTGCGTCATGCTGAGCTTCATTGGGTGTGTTGGAGTTTGCAATGTGGAACCTTGGTTCTATTTTCAAAATGAAATAAAATTAATAATGACAAACCATTAAATCACAATATTTATCATAGGATTTCTTCTTTTGATGCTCATTTGACTTCCATTGGATTATTATAGGTATTTTAAAGACAGACGTGGTGCTGAGGGACATGGTTTAGTAGTGGATGGCAGGTTAGGGTGATGGCTGGACTTGATCTAAAGGTTTCCTTACAACCAAGACAATTCTATGATTATGTTTGGGGCAGTGAATGTGCTTTCTCATAGAGTGAGAAAGGTTTCTGCTCAGGTTGCTTTTATAATTGAATCAGTACAGAAACAATCTAACAGTTCAACTGTTCTTTCTGTGTGTTCCACCCATTTGCTCCTAACACCCAATTCCTTTTGCATGCAGTAAATGGGAATGACTGGAAGTCACTCTGGGTTAATACAGGCTGGTGTGGGCCAATTTGGTCAGTGCAGGAACTCCTTCTCTCCAATGTATACATTCTACAGGAACACCTGCTGCTACTTCAGGTGTCCCCGAGTGAGTGCACCCATGTGTGGGTGATCTGGGGGAAGTACAGGCCACGTAGCTCATAGGGAACTTCCTCATAAAAACAGGGTGTCTTGGGAGCCACTGCTTCATCCATGTTTTGATGCTGGTCCTGTGCTGATTGCTAATGGGCAGAGTGAATTTGAGCCCCCAGTCATTGGGATTTTTATTTTGCTTCCCATAACTGCACTGTCTGGCCAGTGGGCTTCTCACTGCAGATGCATTCCTCCCTGTCACCCTCCACTGTGTTCACCGGTCCTCTGGCATCTTCTTGCAATGGCTTCTCCTGTCCCATTTCAGTTTTCTGCTCCTGTGGACCAGCTGCCTTCTCTTCAAAACGTTTCCCATCTCCTCTTAAAAACACATCTTCCAGGTTAAGAAATGTCAGCCTCGTAGAAGCCCATGCCAGGTGGAATGCCGTAAGGGAACTGAGTTAGTGTGGAGTCAGGTGTTGGTTGGTTGCAGATGGAGCTTGCGCTGTAAAAGCAAAGGCTGCCATGGAGGGGAACCACGCCTTTGGTGTCTGTTGCCGTTCCTGAGATCTGTAAGTGCTGGCACTGCTTCAGCTTGCTGGGCATTCTTTGAATAGTTTCATTTTGGTATTGCCTATTGAAGTCAGTGTTCACCAAGTTTATGGTCACGGGAATTAGCTTACAAGTAATTGTGAGTGTGTTTTAAATTAAATTTCTTCAAAATTGCCAAATCAGGTGGATTTTGTATAGCATGTTATCTTTTTCTATTTTTTTCCCCCATATACACAGAGGTTTACACGAAGGAGCCTTTTTTCCTCCAATAAGTATGAATTAAAGAGTCAGCAGTAAACAGCATTGAACAGCAGTTCAACAGCAGTTGAACAGTTATAGTTATTTGGAAAGAAACTTTAATGCAGGGGGACTTCAGCAAAAAATTCCTGTTCATTCTTTAAGGCGTTATTTAATGGGTAGGACCCTTACATTTACCTTTTTTAAAAGTATTGTAAAACTGTATAGGTATATATGATGATTTTTTTTTTTTATCTGATCTCTTTCACAGTTTAAAAGCTTGTATATTATTTCAGTATCAGGGAATAAACAACTTCCTGCAAAACAATGTTAATGGGGAGGAAAAATTGGGTGAAGTAGCAGCTAAGAAAAGGGATGAGAAATCCATGGAGGGTGGATGCATAAAAACTACAAATGCAGAATACATAAAAATGGGATCTGGTTCAGAAAATCAGTAAAGACAGTAGTTGGAGACTGGAAAGTATTACAAGAAAAGTAGCATGTCTTTGCCCAATTTTTTTTTTTTTATTATTATGGAACATGTGCTCCCTTTTGGAGGTGAGCTAGATGTTTAATAGGATGTATTGTTGCTTTTGTTTCAGAAGAATGTTTAGTAACATGTAGTTACACATACAAAACCTAAGAGTTAGAAGTTTTAAAATACACCTTCTTTATTTTACAGGTTTTAGAGGCTGCAGCATACAGTTAGAGTTAGAATAACCTTTTAAGTTCAGTCTCCTCAGTCAGTTCACTTAGGAAGAGAACAGGAGATGGTCCAAATCTGCTGCTCTAAAACCCAGTTCACCTGCTTGCCTTCCTTCCTTCCTTCCTTCCTTCCTTCCTTCCTTCCTTCCTTCCTAGTTTCCTATGTTGCATCTCCCTCTCCTAATATTTAAAGAGGACTTAAACTGAAGGAGGGAGATTTAGATTAGATACTAGGAAGAAATTTTTTACTGTGAGGGTGGTGAGAGACACAGGAGCAGGCTGCCCAGAGAAGTTGTGGCTGCCCCCTGTGTAGATGGACAGCACCTTCTTCAAGGCCAGGTTGGATGGAGCTTTGAGCAACCTGGTCTAGTGAAGGGTGTCCCTGCCCATGACAAGGGGTTGGAACTAGATGGTCTTGGAGGTCCCTTCCAACCCAAACCAGTCTGTGATGCTATGATAGCTAGTGCCCTGCTGTTGACACCCATCTGTTTTTCCAGACCACAGGCACCTGAAAGTGAACCCAGCCCAACGAGAGGGCTGCAGCCTCAACAAGCCATTGTCACAGGATCTCTCAATTTTAGTAACAGTCCATTAAGACTAAATGTGTGATCCTGCAGAGGAGTGACAGTCCTGCGAACCTGTAGTTGAATACATAGATATTCAGCTATAGGTGATTTACCTATAGGTGATAGATGTGGGGACTGCTGTGGGTGTTGGTGATTCCTGCCTGTGACACAAGGACAGGACCAGTACTTGTCTGGCAAGAGCTAGTAAAGGGGATTCAGCACAGTTTCACAATATGTGTAATGTGATCTAACTTGAGGCTACTGCAGAAACAGGCAGTCATTCCCTTCTCTCCTTTGGTACCCCCCTTCTTGAATTATGTAATGATCACACAACAATGTGGGAACTATTAACTTAAGACTTGCCTTTAGGGGGGTTGGAAGGTTTATTCTCCTTTGGATCGGTGAGCTGATCTGGCTTGCCAGGAGTAGTTGGCATAGATAATGTGGTTATTAAAAAAAAAAAAAAAACTCTGGGCTGCTCTTCAGATATAGCTTGTACCTCTGATCAGAAGTCTGGCTGCAGAGAGCTGCCTGTGCTGAGGTAGAGTCCTCTCCTTCATCTCCCAACTCATGAGCCTGAACCAGTTGGTACTGTTCAGTGTTCTTCCACATTATCTGAGGGTGGTGGTGCCACAAAATCTGTTTCAAAGCAGTTGTTTCTAATCCATTTCTAAGTATTGATAACTGGATCATCCAGAGATGTCATTTACTGGAGTGTTTTCAATCTGAACTCCTTTGCCTTAAGTTATTAGTGATGGATTCAGAAATGGATCTTTGGAGGATATCAGAAGTTTGAATTTGCAAATGACAAGGTGCAGTTGGTCTCATGTAAACCACATGCAAACTGATACAGGATTTAGTCTGATAGAGATGAAGGTTCCTGTCAGGATTGAAGATGTTACTTTAAGTGACACAAGGAAGTATTAACTGGAGGAGTGGAATTAAAAAGAAAAAGCAGCAGAGGTGAAACTTGGTACATCCCACTCAGAAATGAGGAGAGGGCTTCAGAAGGCATGTGACAAAATAAAAGCGGGGAAAGAAGATTTGTTCCCATCAGAGAAGAACAGCACTTCTGGACGAATGACTGACTTCTCACAAATTGACACTGGTGAAGATGCAGTGTTTGTTTTGAGAGCTGTGAAAAGGTCACTGCAGGCTTTGGAAGATTGTTTCAGTTACTTCATTTCTATTTGGTGCCTTGTTTCTTTTTGGAAGACCAGATTGGTAAAATGTTAATGGGAAAGAAAACACACTAATGTGGTAATCTCTCCCTCCCACTCAAAATCAAAGTATAGACCTCATTCTTTATCAGCAACATAAATGTTCCTCCTTCTCCAAATGTCTGTTAGATATCTATGAGGATAAATGTAAAATCACAGAATCACAGAATTGTAGGGGTTGGAAGGGACCTCCAGAGATCATCGAGTCCAACCCCCCTGCCCGAGCAGGTTCCCTAGAGGAGGCCACAGAGGTAGAAAATACACATTAGAGAAAATAATGGAGAAACTTGGGAGATCACTGGGCTATTATCAGTTGACATTTTCTTTTATAAAGAGGTACTGTGGCAGTGTACAACAACATGTTTTTGCTGCATGTATATAGGTCCTAAGAATAAAAGAAACCCCAAACACTAATATGTTTAGGTTGATGGTGAAATACCCTTTTTAAAATCACGTCACTATGTAGTAGAGTTTACTCTTTTCTACTGTGTAGCTGTGGTCTGGTGTTTGGATAAAAACCAGCTGGCAGGAATACACAGTAAGATCTGGCTGATGGGTTAGAGGTAATTATAGGACCTAACTGATCTGATACCTGTTTGTTCAACTGAGGCAGTCTAGGAGAGCTGGTAACTCTAGGATGCACAAAGACAGTGTGTGCTCTATAGTTGCCCTCTTCAGATCAGTTTACTACTGTGCGCATCTCCACTTGTGACCTTGAGTGTTTGTTAGTAAGTGTTCTGTTCTTCTAAAGGTAATTCTGCTAGACTTTAAGTTCAGAGATATCTTCTTCAGAACATAGGATTAAGGGGAAAGAATCTTTTTTCTTTGAATATGCCTTAGCAGTCCACTGGAACTAATGAAAAGTCAGGGGCTGGTGCCCAGTGTAAAGCTCAGCTCACTAATTTTTGGCTGAAAAATAATTTGAAAGTTTAGCTCATGAAAAAAAAATGGTTTAAGAAGTGAAATGCATAGGAAACGTCTTACATGTTTATCACAGAGCACTGGTTTTACTGGTATCCTGAGAACAATTTAGAGTAGGTATCTTACATATGAATTCTGAAGTTGAATGTGATACATGTGGAAGAGAAGACCTATGAAGAATGAGTCATATGGAACCCAGGGAG
Organism: Heliornis fulica; assembly: GCA_013399135.1. Taxonomy (NCBI): domain Eukaryota; kingdom Metazoa; phylum Chordata; class Aves; order Gruiformes; family Heliornithidae; genus Heliornis; species Heliornis fulica. The sequence goes on from VXBZ01002207.1 coordinate 444,249, forward strand.
CTCAAGTAGATAACACAACACATGAGGTCCTCCCTAGATGATGGCTTGTAACTGCCTGTTGCCACTTATCAAATCTTGTTTTCTAAGTGTGCCTGGAACATGGGAGAGCAAGTCTAGACATACGAGCAACCAGGTTTTGAATTGAGTAAGTGCTTGGTAAATATGGCATGCGGTCACCTGTGGGGGCCTAAGTGGGTGGTGATAGGTTCTTAGGCTGTGAAATCTGGAATTAGTAGTGGCTTTAAGTATCAAATATAGTATTTATTCAATTAAGTGATATAAAATTATTTACAATAAAGTTGATTTTGAGAGTTGTTTTCTAGGAGAAAACATGGGTGTGGTGTAAGTAGTCACTTCTGTGACATCTTCTGTCTCAGTTTTCATTTTCTTTCATCTTTTACGTGAGCATTTTTCCCTATTGTGAGTTTGATCCTATTCTGCCACATACAGTAGACTTTCTAATGACACTAAAGCAACTTATGACCTACTTATCCTTTCTTACAGCTGTGTCTTTTGTTGGATATTGTAAACTACGTCATTTTGGTGCAAATGATTCTAATCAGTGTATTTTTCTAGTCTGATCCCTGGCTGAGGCAGGATAAAAGCTGCCTGAATTCTTCAGAAATCCATGTAAATATAGCGTGGTATCTGTAGAGGCACAAGCCTGCTGTGCACTGATGAGAGTTAGTTCTTTGGATACAATTCAGATACACAGACATCTAGGGTTTTTTCCATAGACTGCAAGTGTAACAGGAGAAAAAGTATATGAAAAGGGATTGCACAAGGTATTATTTGTCAAATTTGCCTAAAGATTATGAGTTTCTTTTGGAAGAATTGTGTCCTGAAGGAAGTTCAGGTTGAACTGGACAGGTAAACAACTGCTTTGAATTGCAGATTGCTGATACCTAACGAGGGGTCAGACTGAGTTCAGTGCTACTGTATGATGCTGAAAGCTGCACTGTGATAATAATGTTGCTTGGAGATTTGGTCACTATTATTGCATAATATAACTATAAACAAGGTAAGTTCTGTGATTATATCAGTGCAGGTATCTGTTTAAGTAAAAGAATCATCTTGGTTTAAATTTTTCTGATATAAATGCCTACATGTGACAGTTGGAGGAAAATGAGCTTGCTGAGGTAGAGCTGTACTAATAACCTCCACTGAAATAGAAGCAGTTAAAAATCAGAATTTGTGGTGCTACTCCTGGCACAAAGCAAAAGGGATGGTGAGCTAGTGGTGTGACTGCCTCACGATGAAGAATTAGCTGAGGAAGGTAGGCAGCAGCATGGTTTTCCTTCTTCTTTTCTGCCTCCCTGCTCTACTTACCACTTCTTTTCCACCAGTGTAACTGGTGGTAAACATGTATTCACTGTTGATGACACTTCATAAATCACCATAAATTCCCGGAGACTTACTACAGGAAAGCATTCTAGGAACCAAGAGTGTCCTGAGCTAGAGTTACTGTATGTACTCTTTTGCAGCTGCAACAAGATATTTTCCAAACCAGCCTTCAGTTTTGTTCTATAGACTTCAAGGTCAAGGAGAGAAACACTTGTTCACAAGCTGCATAGTGAAATTAACATTTGATGCGCACTTTGAAAGTACTTTTTCTTTTGCTTGCTTTCTTTCCTGCTGAAGTTTTTTTTTTTTCTTTTCTAAATGGGTTATAGAATATGTTTCCCCGTGTAGCTTTCTTTTCACATTTCCTACTTTCCTCTTCTCAGTCACTGTTCACTTTCACCTAAACATTGCCGTGGCACTTCTCCTGTGTCTTTGCTCTGTATGGATATGGTAAAATCAGCTGCTTTTCAGATGCTGAAAGGAGGTATTTTTCCTGTTCCATCTTTATACTGTTAATGTTTAGATGGCACACAAATACTTCTAGAGCTTGTTGCTGGCTTTTTTCAGAGGTTTCTTGGAACACTGAGGACTAAGATTAACCAGATACTGTTATCTACACTGTTTCTTCTGTACTCCTGTGTACTGGAGAAGGAAAACAGATGTGCTGGTCACTGCTCCCTTGGGCGTGCGAGCTGCAATGGAGGCTGGGGGCAGCCAGCTCTGCGCAGCGCTCCAGGGTGTGTTGGTCACTTGTCACGTGTTGGCTTCACTAACATAAATAGTATTTTCATATAGGTACAGTCCACGATGCTTTTTGTAACTGCTTCACAGGGGTGATTAACAACCAGATGTCCCTTCCCATTTGCTTAAAATAATTTGGCCGTTTGTTTCTCAACTATGATTTATTTATGTATTGATTAGCATCTGTGACTATCTAAAATCTCTTTTCTGCAGGAAGAAATAAATTCACCTCAGATCTCTTGTTGCTATCAGCTCTCTTAAAATCATCACGTATTTCAGGAGAAGTAACTATTTAGTTTCACCAAATGTGGTCCTATTTGGCCTTATTTAACTTGGCATTTTGTGTAGCCGCGGGGTGATGCTCACAGGGAGAGCATGCCTGTTTAGGAAGTGTTACAGCGTAGGTTTTTTCCAAGAGAGAACGGTGCGAGTGAGAATCTTCTGGAAAGTGCCTGAGTTTTATAACGATTTGATTTTCATTTAAATGTCGTCACAGAAGCCTGTCATCTTATGTCAGTCTCCATTCAGCTCTAAATGTTGAGAGCCAGAAGGTTGAGGCACAGCAGCGACTGACAGCGTGGGACGGCATTTTACAGAGCGCCTATGAGTTTGACTTGATTGTTTTTCAGGACCTTTGATTTATTCTGCATCGATCTTAAAACCATGCAGGAGAAAGTGTTCTTGGCCCAAATGAATTTGTACACTTGGGCTTCCACTATTGAACGTGGACCCTTCATTTTCTTTAGTAAATTGTAGATTCAGGAGAGAAGACAACTGCATGAATATCTCAGCTGGGGAGAAAGGAGGATAAGAAAGGAGGATATCTGCAGGGTGCAAAGCAGGGAGCTGTACCAGGGTGTCCCCTGCTCAGGCATCCAGGGTTCCTTCCTAGCTTGTGAGACTTGCCAGCTACCTGCTCTATGCTGCATGGCCTTTTAAGGTTTGGAGGTTTTTTTGCTGTAACCTTAAAAATAAACAAAAAAACCCCAACATACCAACAACCAAAAACCAGAACCAGACCCAAACCAAGACCGCTTTTGAGACGGCTTAGGGAGCTTGAGGTAGCACTTCTACTTCTGCCTGAATTAATAACAGCATTTTTCAGAATTGAAATTTGAAGTTAAACCCTTCGACAGTGAGGAATTATTTAAAGAACCATCCCAAGACAAACCAATGGAAGATCTTAAAAGGATCAGGTGTTACAGTCTTAGTGTACTTCAACTTTAAAAAAATTAAATTGGACACAGCTATTTTAAATTTTTGTTGTTGTTGTTGTTAAAAGACTCTTGAAAGTCCAGTTCTTTGTTTTATTATGGATGGGTTTTTATGAGTAATTTGAATTATTTACAAAGATCTACATTTAAAAGTGTATTGATATTCCTCTTCTAAAAAGCCCGTTGAATTCTGAAAGGCATTTTAAAATAAGGTGATTAGGCATTTTTGGAATATGTACTTTAAGCTTCTACGTTTTTTTACATGCTGTGGACTGTGGGGCAGACTGGTTGTTTTCATTGTTTCTTCAAGTGACAGCTTGCACAGCCACATGAACACAGTGACACTTTTTCTGTCTTTGGCTCCCTACTATCCTTTGGTGAACTCCTCCATCTATGGATTTTAAGAAAGAAAAAAAAAAAAAGCAGCTGGGTTTAGCTGAAATTACTAATCAGTTAAAAGCTGTTGGGAGACCAGTTGTGCTGTTCATTGGTGCCCCTGCTAGCAATTAAGCCATGTTTCCCTGGAAGGCCAGGCTGAACATGTTTATGTTAAATGTATATGCAACACGTTGAACCTCTGTTCAGCAGGAGACCTTTTCAGAGGGTCTCACTTCTTGCATTTTAGAAGGCACATCCTCTTTCTGACTAGTCTGAAGATGACCTTTTGCTTTCACTAGTGGGTCTCCAATGAGCCGAGTAAGCAATTTTTAAAGGACTGAGTCTATTCAGCAGCCAATTGTCCGCCTTGCCTTGTGCTTGCCACCCTTCTGGTGACCCTCAGGCTCAGAGAGTACTTAAAGTTAATTATATCCCTAATGATTTCGCAAACTTGTTTCCAGATTCTTGGGAACTGGGTCAAGGTTCGTATGTAAACATATACCCCTCTTTCTCTTCCTGAGATAAATAATATTAAAATGTTATCTGCAGCACATATATCTTCTTGGCTGCAGTTGACAAAATTTCATAAAGCCAAAGTTTTGAGCATTTTTCTGATTCTTAAGTTCCCAGTTCACAATTAAGACTGAGTTTGTATATGACTGTCTTCAGAGAGATGTGTCTTCCTCTCCATTTACTCTCTGTATACATTTTTTAGACTTACACAAGTCAGTTGTATGGGGTTTGGTTGTTTGGTTTTGGTTTTTTTGGTTTTTTTTTTTTAATTCAGGATGTAGGCCAAGTTGATGATAGTTAAAATTTTAAACTTCCAGTCCCTGAGCTTGGTTTTGGTGTTGAATGCTTCACTTTCAAACAGTCATCTCAGAGGGGTGTTACTGACTCAGAGATACTGAGATCCCAACTCTTTATGAAATGTATTGAAATGTTTTTTTTCATAAAATGATGGAGCAGAATCTGGGTTTTATAACATTTATAGAAAATAAATATATTTCCTGTTGGTTTGTGGTTTGTTGTTTTTTTTTTTTTCCAAGGCTGTTAATTTCAGTCTGTAGTAGCTACTGAGGAAAAATACAGCAGTGATTCCTAAATGACAAAGTTCATATAGAATTACTTTTGCCTTCATAAAACAAGGGTATTGCAGAACAAACTTGTTCTTCCAGTCTTAACCGGGCTGCTTAATGCTTGTCACAGAAACATCAGGGCAAAAGTGTCAGGAATTACTTTATTTTGTTTTCCTGCTCTTGTCTTTCTTAATATTCCTGGGATACTTGAAGTTCTCTACTCAGACCACAAGAGTATCTGTAAGAGATACCTTTAACTTCAATGCCAACACTTGAAAGCTTTAGCTCCAAAAATAAGTATGGTGTGGATCAAGCTACTGTTTGCTTTGCATTTATTTACATTTTGGATGGGCACCTACCAGAATATTATATAAATTATGATCAAATTTTCTGAATTATTCTTCTGTAGCTGTCTGTTGAACGTGGCCATTTTGCAACAAGTGAATTACAACAGACATATATGGCATGTGAGTGCTATACCAGAAAGATTTGTAAGTAGATGGGAGTGGTGGTGGGAGTCCTATAAGGTTATACATTTGCACTGCATCCAAGATTGCAAAATGTACCTTTTCCTGGAAATGGTATTGAAGGATGTGGTTCTGGACCATTTGTTACACAGCTCCAATTTCTTTTTCACTGCATACATGTGAATGTATCAATTAAATATCAGCTGGGGAAGTGAAATTTACATTATGTTTGCTTGCTTTAGAAATATGAGATTTCAAGATGAAAAATAATCAATGAATTGAGTTTGGGGGATGGGGAAAAATGTGGATGATACACACCTACACACAGTATTACGCTGTTGTATCTGAAGGTTGTAGTATATGGTACCAAAATGTCAAATACACATATGTTTGAAGTCATACCATAAGTTTTAATTAACATTTACGTTTAAGTATGATATGTTTAGAAAGTAATTTTTTAAAGAACAGCAAAAGCCTCTGTTTTTTAGGATTATTTCTGGTACTGTCTTCTGCTCAGCTATGCCTTACAAGCTCAGAGCATCTTGGTCTTGTTTACCAAATCTGTTCCCTTTCTCTGTGTGATGCAGAGTCAAGTTACCTACGGGTCTGAAGTGGTTGTTTTCGTTTCACTTGCTAGTGCTAGGTTTCCTAATAAAAGCTTTGATGCTGTAGTTACCAGGGTGACTTCATGCACCATCCGAATCCTGTCATTGCTTTGCTGAAACTGCTCTTACTATAAATGAAGATAAACAAGTGCATAAACCTTTTCGGGACAGAGTCCCTGTTACTGACTGATGTAGAAAAGAGAAAAAAACAAAACATGGATTTCATTACCAGGCTTAAAATGTGTTGTTAACATAGTTGGATTTTTAATAATCTGGTTTATACTGAGTATTGCTCTTTACTTAATTTGCTTGAGGGGATCACAGTTTTCTTGTGGGGATAGCAGGGAGGAAGCCTAGGTGGAGTGGCTGAAGGAAGGTTGGAAAAGGACCATTGTCACATCCGAGGTGATGAGCATGCTGCCTTTCCTCTTTCTTTTTCTCCCATTCCTTTAAATCCTGTGAACTCGAGGTGGGTTCACACACTCTTCCTTCGCTGACTCAGGAGAACCAAAGCCCTGTAAGCACGTGCAAAGAACTCAGCTAACTACTTCTCCAGCCCTACTAATCCCCCCAGCTCTGCTGATCTGATTTTGGTTTGTAAGCAGCTTCATGTTTGGAGTCTACTATAAAGGATCATTTGATCATGAATTTGTTCGTATATCCAAAGAATAACTTTCTGAAATGCTGCTGTAGCCTTTTGTTCATTCCCTACAGTTTCTTATGCATTGCTCTTTTTATCATGTCTGTAAGTTGTTGATGTGATTGACCAAATAAGCCACTTCAGTGAGATAATGTGTTACTAAAGTAGGATAATTTTTCCCTTTAGGCATTCTATGGAAACAGGTACACGTCAGGGTTTTTTAAGCATCTCTCTTTTCATGACTATGTTAGAAAAACCGTACTGAAAGAGCATGAATGTTGACTTGGGGTGTTTTTATGAAGATACGTTTATCAGTGGTTGATTTTGGTGTTCAACCAACATGGTGACTTTGTGGGGAAGTTTGTTTCCCCACTGCTGTTTTCTCCTGTTGAGCAGACACCCTGCATAAACAGTTAACCGATCTGTACCCTGAAAGGCTGTGTCACTGTTAGAACAGTACAGCCAGCGTTGGTGAAAAATATTGTTACTTTATACTAATTTTTTGTTCCAACGGAAGTTAAATCTTTAAACTGGAGAGAAACAGAGGCACTCTTTTAAGAGGAACGGTATAAAACCAGCACCTCATGCCAGCATCAAAGTTAGTGGTGGCAGCTGATGATGCAAATCCCAGGAGATGCGGTTGCACTGCTGGGAATTAATTTCCATTTTGTGATCCATCAGTTCTTCCCTTTTCTTGACGTACTTACAGTGGCTTAATAACAAGTGCTTTTTAAATTATACTTCTGAAAAACTGTAATGTATGAGAGTACTTGATGCTAAGCTATTCAAGTTATCTTTATTCAAGATAAGGAAAATATGATCCTTGATCTGGAATCTGTTATTGTTAATTGACAGTAGTTACACAGAAATACTTTAAAGCATTTGTATTAGTGTTGGATTAATTTGGGGGTTGGTTCCTGCATAACTTGGCATTCTGCAGTAGTGAAGTTAAGAAAGCACTCATGATGTCACACATCAACTGGATAACTAGTTCTTCGGGTCTGAGTATTTCCCAGCGATTTTTTTTTACTCAAAATTCACATTGAAAGTATAAATTCAGCTCCGCAAGGCAGGGTGTATGTTTGCAATTTTTCACTTGTGTTGAGTCCTATCATCGCTCAAACTGTTGAATTTGTTAGGGCTAGATGTTAGGGAAGTGGAATCGTTAGTGTCAGAAGATGTGGGGCTCATCTGTATTGATATTTTAATTATTGTTCATTCTCTACTCTGACCCATGCATTAAGCTGTGGGTTCTCAGTAACTTCTTAGGGTTGTGGTTTAATACAATGAAATCATTTGATCCTTTTGTGCTTTTTGGAATTGATCCTTTTGACTTAACTGGAAATTCAGAAGTAACTTCACTGAATCTGGATTGTCAGTACTACCTGACACGGTAGTACTTTAATTAAGAAAACAGTGGAGCTGGAATAGAGTGTAAAGTCACAACTTCCTTTCTCCCCCTCACCTCTTTCCCTACCAAAGCCTGGCCTTAAGAATACTTACTTTAGAGCAGAGGAGATGCTGAATTTATTAACTTTATAAAGCTGCCACGGAGACCAGGAGTTACCATGACACATGATGTGCCACTGAATTGAGAAGCTCTAGAAAGGGTGGCTTAGTAGAGGAGCTCATAGGCATCAGTGATTCAACCCCTGTTCACCTTGTCTTTGCTTTTGTTCATCATTTAAATATTTTCTTCTTTTGTTTTATGCAAGTATGTATTTAAACTTTGAGAATGTTTGTGGCAAATGGAAGAACAAGCAGAGGACTTTTTGTGTTCATGGGTATTATGATGAAAAGACATACAGATATTCAGGGATTGTAGACAATCATGAGATACAATTGATTCTGTTAATTGTTTAGGGCATGTACATACCCATTGTATATGATATTCTAGTGACTGCTTTTTTTATCATCCATATTGTATAGCTTACACTTTGTTTTACTTTTTCTATTGGCAGGTATTTAATTAGTCAAGGAGCACATGTAGGAGCTGTAAATAGTGAAGGAGACACTCCATTAGATATTGCTGAAGAAGAGGCAATGGAAGAGCTGCTTCAGAATGAAGTAAATAGACAAGGTAATTCTGAATATGGAAGACTGGTTTTATTTCTTGCAAACTAAATATCTTTTTTAAAACTTCTGCTAAATTAGGAATTTTACGTTAACCCAGTTTACTTTCTAAAGACAATTGTCAACACTGTGTACAGTGTTTAAGCTCCCTTCTAGGTGCTTTTACCCAGCCTGGCCTTGTGAAGAAATTGGTCAGAAGTATTGAGCCCAGGTGCTGACTGATTCCTCTATCCACTTGGCAAAATTTAGGTGGCATTCAGCTACCACGGGTGGTATTCAGTGCATCCGGGTTATAGACTTCCATATCCCAGCTTTAGACTGTGTCGAAAGAGATTTCTGCCTTAAAGAGGAAAGAAATAGGGTGACATGGAAGTGGAACATCTTCCTTATGAGGACAGGCTAGGGGGAGCTGGGTCTCTTGAGCTTGGAGAAGACTGAGGTGTGACCTCACTAATGTTTATAAATATGCTAAGGGTGCATGTCGGGAGGATGGATCCAGGCTCTTATCGGTGTTGACCAGTGAAAGGACAAGGGGCAGTGGTTCCAAGCTGGAACATAGAAAGTTCCATCTTAATATAAGAAGGAACTTTTTCACTGTGAGGGTGACAGAGAACTGGAACAGGCTGCCCAGAGAGGTTGTGGAGTCTCCTTCTCTGGAGACATTCAAGACCAATCTGGACATGTTCTTGTGTGATTTAATCTAGTTGATCCTGCTCAGACAGTGGAGTTGGACTAGATGATCTTGCAAGGTCCCTTCCAACTCCTAACACTGTGATTCTGTGTGATTTCTGTCAGCTTTACAGTGAAGTGAATTTAGCCCTTAGGTAACTGTTTCATTCTGATGGCTACAAGAAAGCCTAGAGTAACTAAAGCAAGAGTGAACAATTGTATCGTATCCTATAAATTAGGCTTTTTGCCTAGTTCTGGCCTTTCAAATGCTCTTGTACAATTTCAAAAGTCTGAAACTACCTCTTAGGCTAAAGAGGCTTAGTTTGCACTTAGTTTGGGCCTGATAACCTATCCGGAACCTTGAAGTTCCTCCTGGTTTTGCATACCCCTCTGAGAGCATTACATGGATTATCATTTGTGTTGCAGTTAATGGAAGGGCTTTGGATTTTGACAGTATCATATAAAAATGTGTAACCTGAATTTATGCTCCTGGAAAATCGCTAGTACTGGCAGTGGTGTCATTACAAGAGAAATTGCCCTTTGAGAAAGCATATTGTTGTGGTTTTCCCTGCTTTTTCCCCTTCCTTACATTGCTGTTTTCCATGTTCCATTCCAATCTTCAGGTGGCTTTTCCAGGGAAAGGTCTTTGCAAGTTTCAGGTTTTTTCCATTCTGCAGAGGAAAGAATAATCAGTTGTTTTTAACTGACCATTTAGAGTCAAATAGAAATGCACTGCTATCTCATAGCTCCCCATACAGTATCTGGGGTAATGTGGTCTCAATTATTATATGTTGAAGGAAGATGATATTCAGACTGAAGATAAAGCCTTTGTGGGGGACGTGCCAAGGCCCTGCATCTCAGTTACTTCTCTAAAGCAGATTTACATATTTTAGCAGCAAACTAATAGTAGCTGCAGGCTCTACACTGATATAAAATTATATGGTTAAATCCATTTAATGCCCAAAGCAAATGGTAAAAAGACAGTGGATGACCCAATCTGCAGGAAAATAAGGGATACTTACTGACATACAGAAGTAGACTATAGATTTGACAGAAGCTTTGATTCAATTATTTGGCAGTGTTAAGAGAATTTTGATGAACAGTTCTTATAGTTAGGGCATAACATCAGATTAGATAGCTGCAAATCTTATTTAGTTTCTTTTTTTTGGTCTGTACTACCATTTGTCTATTCTAATTCGCTTTGAAAAAATACGTTTGTTCTGTTTTCTAACAGTATTGTCAGTCTTTGCTGGAGAGTTGTTTCCAGAATGTGCCTCAGCCTAAATACTTTAAAGTTGTTTTCTGAAACGTTTGATGTTACTGATGGGTTATACTAATTGACTATAGTAATTCTTTGTAAAATAGACATTATTTGGGGGAAAGATCCCTTCCAAATCCCTTCCAAAATATGTTACTGCTTTAAAAAAATATAATATTTGTTATATGTGATTTTTATGAATTTTACAGTGCAGAAATCCAACATTAGGTGAGGATTTTTAATTGTTAATTATTTTGAACAGCAGAGTTGTAAAATTAGCATTGGCAATGTAAACTAAATGCCATAATTGACTGAAAAATTAACTGTGGATTACATATTTCATATTTAAAGTTTGCAATAAACTATCTATGGTACTGTCTTTTGGAGTCTGGGAAGAATGTACATGTTTCCCATATTCTAACTGTTAGCTTCTGAAGGACTAATTCAGGTTGTTCCAAAATGCCAAGTTTCACTTTCTGTAGCATACCTGGTAGCATATAAGAGTTCCTCTTATATTTCTGTCAGTTGGCTTGCTGACTAGCTGAAGGGTTTTCAGAAGGTTGATCTTTCTCGGGTGATTTGAGAAATACACTGGTTAAACAAGGTACCATGTCAGGTGAGAAAAAAAACTTGCTGGATCTGTGCTTCAGAGGGATTTGACCTCCCTCTGAGGGGAACAGGAACTTGATGCTGTCCTGAAGAGAGACCACACTGTGAACATCTCTGAAAGCACTTCTGCATGGGACATTAAACGCTGTGATATATATGATATATATGTGACATATATAGCCCTGAGCCCAACTATAGGTTGGGCAGAGAATGGATTGAGAGTGGCCCCAAGGAGAAGGGCTTGGGGATGGAGGGATAAAAAGCTCAATATGACCCAGCAATTCATGCTTGCAGTCCAGAAAGCCAACTGTGTCCTTGGCTGCATCAACTCCACCATGGCCAGTAGGTGGAGGGAGGTGATTCTGCCACCCCTACTGTACTCTACTATGCTCTCAGGAGACCCCCACCTAGAGGAATGTGTCCAGCTCTGGGGGCCTCAATGTAAGAAGAACATGGAGCTGTTGGAGCGAGTCCAGAGGAAGGCTATGAAGATGGTCCGAGGGCTGGAGCACCACTCCTGTGAAGACAGGCTGAGAGAGTTGAGCTTGTTCAGCCTGGAGAAGGCTCAGGGGCGGCCTTAGAGCAAGATTCCAGTATTTAGATTAGATATTGGGAAGAAATTCTGTATTGTGAGGGTGGTGAAGCCCTGGCACGGGATGCCCAGAGAAGTTCTGAATTCCAGTTGTCCAAGGACAGGTTGGATGGGACTTAGGGCGGCCAGGTCTAGTGGAGAGTGTCCCTACCCATGGCAGGGAGTTGGAACTAGATGAACTTTGAGGTCCCTTCCAACCCAAACAATTCTGTGATTCTGAGATATCATTTCATATGTAACTGGATATCTATTTGTACATATATACATACATACATACATACATATTACATATATATTATATAGCATATATATGTAATCTAGCTTGTGTTGCTGTTGCACCACTTCTGTTTCAGAGAAGCAGGGAAGAAGGTATGCAGCACCCCATCTTCTGAGTTTCATCTGAAGGTGTAAGAGCTAAGGGCTTTTAGGAAATATTTAACTGTTGTGGATGAGAATGTAATAGAACTTGGAGTGTGCGTTTTACTAAATCAGGAGACAGTTGTCTCAACAGTAAGGTTTTAATCATATGCTTTTGATGGGATCCTTAACTTGCATATAAAGTTAATATAAGGAGTGATTATTTAGCCATCATCATGATCACTTGAAAAGTGCTTAATTGAGTGTATGTTGTGGCTAGAGGAGTTAATAGCTCTGAAAGAGGAACTTAAATGTTGATCTTAATGTGGAATTAACACTGATGCATTGTGACAGTTTCATCTTTGACTATACATGTGTTTGAATTTAATTATCCCTTCAACTTTAGCATTGCTCCTCATATAAAATACAGCAGTGCCCCAGTTTTGATAATGCAAATTACCACTGGAGTATGTGGAATGATCAGCCCTGTCTTAGTGTTACTGGTAGTGGACAATCAGCCTATTTATTTTGAAAATAAATAAATCTGGGTGCAAAAAATTCTTACCTCACTGTAGGCAAAACATGCAGCATGAAAATTAAGCAGACATTTTATGTAACATTCTTGCTTTGCAACTTTTTCATGTGTATTTATTCTTACATTCATTATAATTACATTTTGCTGCAAAAGTTTGTCTGAAAAGATCAGTCAGATTCATTGTGATTTCAAGTATGGTTAAGTGTGACATTTGATGTTTGTTTCTGTTGGAAAGCTGAGGAGAATTTGTGTTGGCTCTCCCTTTCCACTGCTTTTCCAGACCTGATTCAGTCTCTATAGGAAAAGTTCAAAAAGAGCTTTCCAGTTATGCAACTGTTCAGCCTTCTACAAAATCATCAGTTAGTTTGTTCTTTTTACAGGTATTGAATCATCAGGGATGTCCAAGCACAGGAAAAAAATATGAACCTCAGGAGACATTAAATTAACCAAAATAAATTACAGAATACAACACAGGTCTATACTTGTACAGAATACAATTCAGGTCTATGTAACATTACAGACTTAACAAAAAGAAGGATCTGCAGTGTGTGCTCATGCTGTGTTAGCATTCAGAGTCCAAAATCTGACCTGTCTAGAGAGGACTTGGTCAGCCATCCAAATCAGTCTTCTTGTTTTACGAGTTATTTTGTGAGGAGTGTTGGGCATGAAAGAAGAAAGCTTTTATAGTATTACTATCCAGTATCTTCCTTTAGTTATTCTTATCTCCATATGAGACGCTTCTGAATTGTGACCCTTGGATTCATATGTCCTTGTGTGTGGGCCACAGATCCCCAGACAAGGCTACCCATGTTGTTCTGAGCACGGTGGCTCAGCAGACCGTGCTTACATACCACGGACTGTGCAGGGAGTCTGAGGTAATGGCCTAGCTACCCTGTAAGTGAAGTCATAGCCCTCTGATAGTAAGGAAAGAATTTTTCTACCCTAATCTTCCAGGGGGAATTATTTGCATAATTATCTTTAAGCTTAAAGCCTACTTCAGTGTTGCAGTTTGTGAGAGGACAAAATGCATACGTGCTCAGGTAAGGTGGAAAGATTTGTTTTGCCACAGTTAGGAACACTTCACAAACGGCAGAACTAGGTGTTTTATGGAGATTATTCCACAGCAGTCCTGAACAGCTCTTCTCTTTGCTGCTATGTGTTTCAACTGTTTTGTGTGTTGTACAAAACATTTCACCTAGGACTTGTTTTGTTGTTTCTTTGTGTGACAGATGTCTTTATCACAGGCCAATCCAACGTATCTAGGTGCCACTGCAATCCACGTAATTCTTTACCTTCATTAAAAACATTATTCTTTACAGTTTCTTGGTATGATCCCTTATGTTTCTACTCTGCAGACATGGTTGTGGAAGTTGTCTTTTGCCAGTAGTGTCAAGTTTTCATTTGTGGTGGTGAAGACTGATGGGCTTGAGAGAGATGGGACTGAAGTTCTGGCTAGCCCTGTCCAGGTTTAAACGTTGCCTCTCCTCAGGTCTTGCATAGGGTTAAGTGTAATTGTTCAAAGAGGGTTTTTTAGCTGTTTATCATCAGATGTCCTCTTAAAATTATTTTCAACTGCTTAAGCAGTTATTTTGAATTACTGGAGACATTCTCGGGAGGTGAGTTAGTAGGGAGAGGTGACGTGAGGTGAATCAGGAGTTCATGATACATCCGGGTAGCTGTTCAGTGACTACAGAGATCACCGCTCCTTTTCCAAGGAGATGCAGATGTTCCTCATTCTTAATTATAGGTAAATGTAACTCTTGGATGTGTTGCTTAACTCAGCTTTGTTTATGCGGATAAAATGCGAACTATTACATTTGTATATAAACACTGGCTACATGAAGTAAAAAGTGGGTTGATCTTCCGTGCTGTATCTATAAAACATGCCTTTATATGGCTGAGGAGTCCTGAAACGATGATTCAGCGTTTCAGTTCACTCTGAATTTCACTAGATGCTCATCGCGCTCCTCAGACCGCCTTGGACCTGTTGGCCGGCGCTTGTTGACCGGGGGGGGGNAACCGCGACTGCGGCTCTGGGAGGCAGCGCATTGCCATCTATGGGCCGGGCGGGGGAACGGCCGCCGCCTCTGCCCGGCGCCCGCTTCTTTCTCCGCGGCCTGCCGTCATGCCGGCTGGGGAGCTAACGCGAGGAGGAGGAGGAAGGTCCCGACGAGGGGCAACGAAGGCGGCTTTCTGTAGATAATAACGGAAATCGGGTTTAACTCATCTCAGAGAACAGTTTTTTCTTTGTCTTCTCCCACCCCACCCCATGACACGAAGTTTAATTGCCTGTTATTAATGTGGGTTTGTTTGTTTACATTGGCACGGTGCTTGTCCTTTCTTCTGCGGAAATATGATCAGAAATTCACTGTCCTGTAAAGTAAGGTATCCGTGCAGCCATTAGCCCTCTACCAGCCGTTATACCTTGTTTGGGCTTCGGAAATGCAGTCGTCGGCGGTGTTGCGAGAAGGCTCTACTCAGCATCAGTTTGTCTCCAGGCATACGTGAACAATACACTTAGACATTGACCGTTACAAGTTCAAGGTCCTGGTTTGGGAGGAACTTTTTCTCCGATCTTTCTCTATGCAAAAATGCCTGAAAACAACCAGCCACAGACATGAAAGGTTTTACACATCGGATTCTTCAGGTGGCGAAGGACATACCTTAGGATACACCATAAGTTAGACTTCGGGCATGGTCATAAATACAACCATCACTTGATGCAAAAACTACTTATTTGTGTGGTAACACTGTCATGGAAATGGCTGTACTCTGAGGAATTATTTTCCCAGGATCTGCTGATCTGCACTGCTGTGTCATTCTGAAAGGCAAGCAGATGTGAAGGCCTGGGGAAGTTATGGTCTGCAGAGGTTTGCACATCAATGTGTAGGAGTCTTCTGGAAAATGAGAGTACTTTCTTTTCAATACATTTTGATTCAAAGTTCCCAGTTTTCATTCTTCATGTATGTCAGAGTTTTAAAGATTATTAGCTGCGTGAAATCTAATCTCTGTTCAGATTTTAGTTATGTGTTGTCTTGAGGACAGTTTTAGAAACTCCCATGTATTTAATTTTTAACCACAACTTCTTTCAAAGAGGTAGCTTTAGTTTGTTGTTTTTTTTTCTCTGCTTAGTGCTTCAACAATCATAGAATGGTTAGGGCAGAATCATTTGTATCCTGCTCAGGCGGGGGGTTGGACTAGATGATCTTTCGAGGTCCTTTCCAACTCTTAAACATTCTGTGATTCCTGCATATTGCAGATTTAGCTTCTAGATTGCAAGGTTTCATCAGTTTCTGATAATATATTTTATTAACTTTTATATAATGACTAAGACTGAAATTGTTGCTTTCATTAATGACGTCTAGGAGTTCAGTCAATTGCTTAGAACACTTAATGTATAAGCTAAGTTATTGTATGGTAACAATAGTTTTTATCATTTGATCTGTCTTTACTGTAAAGTTCTAACAGATTTACTTAACAGAACTTTTATCCAACCAGTCTTTCCTTATGTTTTGTTTCTTTTCTCTGCTAATTGTATTTTTTTTACATATTTGTAGGCAGGGAATATCTGTTGTGGTGTGAATTGATGGAGGAATAATAAAAAAGTAGTGAACTGCATTGTAGCATGTGATATGCTTCCGCAAACCAAAAAATGACACACTGTGTTTCCAAAAGCATGTCATAATTACATTCCTTCTTCCTGCATATCATGAAATTTTTATTTGGGCATGTACTTTTCAAGGATTTTTTTTCTCTGTAATTAGGGAATTGTGACATCTGGGAAATACTAATTCATATGTAAAATAATAGATTTACCAGTCTGCTAGCCAGTGCCTTAAGGGTATTTCAGCAGTGACAATATAATTGCTTTCAGTTTGCCAGTTGCTCTGGCTTTCTAGTTGCCAGCAAAGTGATACAAACTTGATAAATCTGTTTTATTATTATCTCCTTTATCATATTTCGCAGGGTAGAATGATACATTGCACTGCATGTGAACATCTCTGTATTGTCTGTATTTTTTCACTTTGTGATATTAGTAATTTCTTTAATGAAGGCCACCTCATCCCTTATCTCAGTTCTGCTTAATGTCTAAATGGGCAACAGTCAAGTTGGATTTAATTTGGTTTCCATATTCTAGGGTTTCGTTGGCTCTGTAAAAGATTTCACAGTTTCTTTTAAGACACTAGAGCCTGAAATTGCTGTTCATTGTAAAGACTTGGAAAATTAATTTAAAATCATTAATTTTGCAGAGTAGTTTTGAAAAGAGATGTGTAGCTTTGCATAGCCTTATTTGCAGAGTGTAAATAGTTGTGGTGCTTTGATTAGTTGGACATTTAGGAGAGTTATGGTAGAAATTGGTTTGCTGGAGAAAAAGAGTTTGGGGACAGATGAAGCTTCATCAGGAAGTGCTGCAACAAGATAGAATTAGATCAAAATTAAGGAGCATCTGTCTCTTAAGAGTTTTAAAAATCATGTTAACTTCTATTTTATAGGCTGCAAAGGCGTGTTGTTGAGGTTTGTGGTTTTATTTAGTAAGTCAGTACCTCTTTCTGGATTTCACTTGGTTTTTATTATGTCCAAGTTAATGCTTTGCTCCATGAGAAATTAGATGTATAGAAGACAGAGGAACATATTTCCCAACTCCCTGCATACCAGTGTCTAAGATTAAATAAATCATACATGTAAAATAATTTTGCTGAAGGTTGGCACATGGATTTTCTGTTAGAGAAACCTGGATACAATTCGTGCTCTTGATGACCACAGTCTCTTTTCCTCACACAGTTGTTGTCACTGTGCAGTCAGCATAGATGGAGCCATGCTCATGCATAGTTCTCTTCCAGACCCTTTTCCTGCTCTACTCTTTAGATCACTCCATGTAGTGGTGGTTAAAAAATACTTATAAATTTGTTCTTTCCTTTGTCTTTTAAGGATCTGTTTGGGTTATTTTAAATGGGTATACTTGTATATGTTATATTGCATTGCTCCCTTATCATCAGCATATGTATTAATTTTTGGTGAGTCTTTCTGTGTTGGGTATTTTTTATCTGAGATATGAATGGAGGTTCTCAAAGTCTTGGCTATTTGAGTATAAGGTTTATGTCTCACTGTGATAGAAGACAAATCAGCAATTCTGTAGAAAGTATTAAAAATAAGCTCCATTTTTCTAATCATCAGTGTTGAGACCCTAGGCTGTTTCTGTTCCCTCCTTGTCAAAGAGTTGTAGCTGTTTCTACAGGTATTGTAGGTACAGGTACATTGAACCAGACGTATTTGGGTGCTTAGGAGGTTAGAATATATTTTTTCTTATTTTTAACAGGTCACTCCAGTGATTACTGCGATGGTTGACATTCTTAACATTTAAGTGTCAGTTTTAGTAGCGCTTTTTTTTTACCTTCTTTTGAGAAGGAAACTGCATTATGTGTGTTTTCATAATGTTTCCATAACCTCTTGGGATTTGTCTTAAAAGAGATATTAATATCCATGTACATTATTTATGTTCAGCTGTTATTTTATCATCACATAAACATGGTATAAGATCTGTTGCATAATAAAACTGAAGTATTGGAAGTAAAAATTTTTGTGTCCTCTCTCTCTCTCTCTCTCTCTCCCTGAATTAGGAGTTGATATAGAGGCAGCTCGAAAAGAAGAAGAACGGATAATGCTAAGAGATGCACGACAGTGGCTCAACAGCGGCCATATAAATGATGTCAGGCATGCAAAATCTGGTGGTACAGCACTTCACGTGGCCGCTGCTAAGGGCTATACAGAAGTTTTAAAGTAAGTATGGTTTCAATGGAAATTGTTCACATCCAGTTATCTTGTTGACATAATGCCTCTTGGAATTAGTAATACTAGGTACTTCTGACTTTCAGGGATTGTATCTTGAAGAATAACAATTTCCAGAAATCTGTTTTCCTCAAAGCTTAGTTTTGTGTTTTCAAGAACTCATAAATCATGCTGCCCTTAGCTTTCTACATTAAGTCATTTAAAATGACCATTTAAAACATGGTGGACATATGGAGCTTAGATACTTAAAATGTTCCCAAAAAAACCTGCCCTGTTTCAAAAGTCATCTGTGTAAACCAGATTAATACATTTTTATAATGCCAGTTAGAATTCTGGTTAGGACATATTTTTAAGACAGAAGGGGTTTTGACCTAAAAATAGAGAATTTAAGCTTGCTTTTTTGATATTCTGGAAAATCACAACTCTGAAAATCTTTCCTTGAAAGCTTCAGGCTTTTGGTGTACCCTAATTCACAGATGGCTTTTCATTAATATGAGTATATACTGCAACAGAGGTTTAATTTGGTTTTCACCAAGGCTCAGCTTTTATTGAAGTAATGCCTATACACTGCTTTACTGTGATTTATAAATGTATTTGACTACTTTAGCAGTAGTAGGAACGATTGCATATTGTAACTTGAATGAAAATGAGCACATACCCTGACTGTATTAGCACTGCTACCTTTAAGGCCTTGCAGACCCTTGTAACACTTTATTAACACAGAAGTTGAATGACAGAGCTTTTCTAATCATTTTAACCATTACATGCAATTTCCTGAATGGGAGTTCTGCTTCAAAAATCCCTGATGCTTCAACATGATGAAAAGAGCTTAAGCTGTTGGAGAAGAATATTTTTTTTTGTTTAGAAGAAAAGGGAGTACAGACATTTTATCTGAAACGGGGGATGGGNCTCGGTTAGTATCTTTTTCTGTAGTCCAGTCCATCTACTTTTTCTAGGAGGAAGAAAATATTATGTGCAGGCAATTTTCATGATGGCTTCAGATTACCAAAGATGTGTGCTCTGTGTAGGCTGCAAGACTTTGAAGCTGATTATTTGTGCAGGTTGACTCATTGGAGGGTATTACTATAAGTTTATTGGCTTTTGAGAAACTGGGGAGAAGAATACTGCATGGTTATGTGGTTTTCATTAATTATGGAGAGAGTTTCTGAGAGCTGATAGCCCTTTACACGGAACTGTTTGTCAGGTTAAGTGCCTGTTGTTACCTTCATGCTCACATCAGAGCTATGCCGGATCTGAGTGTTGAATGCAGGCAGAAAAGCATGTCCTCTCTGTTTGAAGAGCTCTGCTCCCTCTCGGAGATCAATCAAAACACGTAGACACTAGACTGTTGCAACATCAAATGTTAGTGACAGGAGGAGATGCAAGCTTCAAGCAATTGTCTCTAACAGATTTTGGCATTTTGCAGCTCTCCTGTCCTTAAAAAGGTAATTTCTTATTGCTGCACATATAGAGAAAAATAGCTAGCTGTATAGAAACAATGGACTTATAATAAAGAGGACGTGAATAAAAAAAGGGAAAAGACTAAATTTCTTGAATTTCATTAAAAATATACATATGTACCTACTGAAGAATGGAAAGGCAAATGTTTCTGTGAGGAAATTAAATTAATCAATTGCTAATAGCCCAACTAAAATAGGTAAGATGAAAAGGGAGGAGGATATTATTGTAGAATAATTTTATGATTTTTTGACAATTTGTTTCTGTCAGTAGTGCCCAGATCTAATTATTTTAATTTTTTTAGGCTTTTAATACAGGCTCACTACGATGTAAATATTAAAGATTATGATGGCTGGACACCACTTCATGCTGCTGCTCACTGGGGTAAAGAAGAAGCATGTCGCATTTTAGTGGAAAACCTATGTGATATGGAGGCTGTCAACAAAGTGGTAGGATTTTTATGTAATCGTTGTCAAGATACAAAGTTCTGGTCTCTAAAGTGACTTTAGAAGCCAGGGTAAGAAAAGTGATGATAAACTGCTGTTTACTGTATGTGGAGCTTTATATAATGCATGTTTTGTCAAAACAGCATGTTTGTGTTCAAAACTAAATTCTCTGATTGTCTGAGTTAATTTCTAGGTCTACTTTATAGTTAGTTCTATTTAAATCATCCATGTAATCTTTGACACAAATTCAAAATAGGATGGGTTTGTTGGCATTTCAGAAGTACAAATCAGTGACTTGATGGACCGCATACAGGCTTTCATTCGATCACCAAAGGTGAAGATGCTTTTGTGTACTGTTTCAACTCTTAAAATCAGCTTGTGTTGGCATACGGAAGAGTAACCTCTATACGCTGGTTTGGGTGTGCTGGAAGAAACTTCTTATAGGCATCTCTGGATTCACAAGACATAACTTGAGTGCTTCCTAAGCTGTATTTCCTCAATTTCATAGAATCATAGAATTTTAAGGCTGGAAATGACCCCTAAGATCATCTGGTCCAACCATTAGCCCACCGCCACCAAGTCTACCCTTAGACCATGTCCTCAAGCACTGCATCTACCCGTCTGTTAAACACCTCCAGGGATGGGGACTCAACCCCCTCCCTGGGTAGACTGTTCCAGTGCTTGATGACTCTTTCAGTAAAGAAGTTCTTTCTAATATCCAACCTAAATTTTCCCTGGCGCAGCTTGAGGCCATTACCTCGAGTTCTGTCGCCTGTTACTGGGGAGAAGAGACCAACCCCTACCTCACTGCAACCTCCTTTCAGGTAGTTGTAGAGAGCATTAAGGTCTCCCCTCAGTCTCCTCTTTTCCAAACTAAACAACCCCAGCTCCCTCAGCTGCTCCTCGTAGGGCCTGTTCTCCAGACCCTTCACCATCCTTGTTGCCCTTCTCTG